>RXPK01000445.1:0-109671 GCA_004143645.1 Protaetia brevitarsis | reverse complement strand
CTACAATTGTAAGTACCATGTATTCAAATGATTGTCGTAAGAAAAACTGTTTCCCGAAATTTATCTATATATTACCATTACGAAGTTACTAAATACAAATGCATACATTAAATGAATTTTCTTGACATTTAGCGACATTGCGTGCGTGTTGTGATCTTTCATTAATTATCTTATATTTTTTTCAATCGTTGATATACATCAATATCACCAACAATAGTATTCTGAGCTGTAAGAAATAAGAGATTTATTTGTGGTAATAGCTCAACAAACAGGTAAAAAATCAATATAACATTAAGTGAAATCGTATAATTTTATAATTTTAGGCTTATCAGACCTTCAGCGCAATGAGCTTCAAAAGAAAGTACATTTTCATCTCTATAAGTTCTACGGTACAGGAATATTACCATTAGACACATAGGCATTGGAATATTGTCATTGGGTTAATAACAATTTAAGGAACATGACTGCTAACAAATCATTTTTCTCGGATCAACTGGTTTATCTAACACGACTATATCAATTACAAAACGATGTTCTGGCGCAGAAAATCGAGAATTCGAATTTCCGAATTTCGAGAAACGCAATTGCATCCCGTAAAAGTTGAGTGGTAGCTATGTCAGGCAACGATAATAGGGCCAATTTTCTTCGAGGAAACTGGCAACAGCCAACTACAACAGATGTGATTGTTTTGCAGAGTTAAAGAAATGAGCTTGAAGCAGGTTATTTTCAGCACGAAATGCCCAGCACCTATTGCCGACAAACTGCCAAATCTCAACAGGTTTTTGCTGAACAGTTCGTTAGAGCACAAAGAGGCCCCAAGATCGCAGATTAACCCATTGATACTTCATGTTCGGCATATAAAATAGATCTTAGAAACGATCATACCATAGAAGAACTGAGAGATGTAGTTGTCACTTATAATTATAATAATTGTATTTATATTTAAGTAATAAATTTAGTTAACACCAGTTAGTACTGATTAAAATATAATTTAATAAAGTAAATTAATACATTCATTTTTACAAGCGAAACACCAATCCATGTCGTTTATATAATGCGAGTTCAAATATAGGTTACGTTTCCTTATTTACGACAATCCGTTGATTCTTATGTTCACCTGATAGTTCCTTCTTACACCGCGCAATACCTAACCTGTTACTATCTATAGGAGCGAATGACAATATTTGATTCTGTGTTATTTTAAGATTATGCAATACCTCTATGGTTGTGGTGAGAATTAACACTATTTGAATTTTTGACAAAAATGAGGTTAAAAGAAAGATTCTTGAAAATATTTTTATTAGACACAAAAATATGAAAGGGGCAGTTAATACAGTCATTAAGGACACTGTCACTTTGCTAAAAACATAAGCAACTGAATATTAGATTAGTACCCGGAATTTATATAACTGGTGTAAGCCAAATTTTTTAAGAGAAATCATGGCATTACATATGAGTTATAATATTGTGATGAACATACAAACTATATGAGTGTGTTACTGAAAGTTATTGCCAATGCCAATGTTATGATTTTCAGTTACTTAGAGAGAAGAATATAATGAGTAAAGGTTGTGAGAGGTTGAACATTAATTTGATTAAATTAAAAAATCTTTTATTCGTCAGACATTAGAAATAAACATTGACATCGTCCAAGGATAAATATAAAATTATTATAATTAAAATGGTCGATATAAATATAAAATTTACATAAACTCAAAAAAATTTTAATAGTAAAATTACGAAAAATGACATATGTATACGTTCAGACAACCAACAAAACGCAAAGCAAATGTCACACATCTGAATGTCAGCTGGAAAGGTATAGTGAACCCAAAATGAGAATAAAAGAACTAAAGTCATTAGTGGTGGAGGTGATTTTTTTTATGATAGAAATTACATTAAATACTTCTTCAAAGTGACAGGAAACCCAAAGCTAGATTATATGTTGTGTAAGTGATATTCACATGTATGGTTGTAGTACACATGGAGATGACTGGTAGACTAGTGTAAGACAGACCAAAAAGCCCGAAGAAAATTTATCCACTTACGTGTGCGTTATTGTGAAGACACAACATGGTGACAGCGGCAAAAGTGTAAAGGAAACTCGATTGTTGTTTACACAAAAAGAAGAAACTCAATTTAACAAGTTATACGGATCGCTAGGCATAACCTCCAAAAAGGAAAACCGTTACGCGGGAAGAAAGAAAAGGCGGGAAGATGACAGACGTACCTCAAACCAAAAATCAAGCTGTTTTAAATGTAAATCCTCCAAACCTTTTCAACTTTTCGAAACCAACTATTGGGTCAATGGCGAAAAAGATTCGAAGATACATCTCAGTGTCTGGAATGGCAAATAACCCAGAGAACAACAGAATAGATATATTGATTTATCTAATGGTGAGAAAGCAGAAGAATTCTTGTACAATTTGCAGAAAAGCCAACAACTCTTGAAAGTACTCTGAATAAATTCGAACTATATTTTAAACCTCAAAAGAATGTTATATTTGAGCGGTTCAAATTTAATTCTCGCAATCAGAAATTGGGGGAAAGTATAGATCAATTTATCACTGATTTGCACTCACTAGCGGAAACCTGTGAATTTGGAAATTTAAAAGATGAACTTATCAGAGATCGGATAGTGGTAGGAATGAGCGACACGAAAGACCTCAGAAGCAATGCAGCTTAAAAGCAATCTACAGCTAAAAGATGCGATCGCCACAGCTAGGCAAGCTGAAATCCAACAGAGGCAGAACAAGATCATCCGGCAATCAGAAACTATCAACACATTGAAACACCCGAAACATATTCAACGTAATAAATCTCAAGCGCCTGCTGTAAAATCGAATGCACAAACTAATGATAAGCCAAAGACAAGTAATTCATGCAGCTATTGTGGGAACAAGTTCCATGAGAGAAACGAATGTCCAGCGAAGAATGCTAATTGTCGAGGTTGTGGTATAAAGGGTCACTTTCAGAAGATGTGTAGGAAGAAGAAAAGTGTTAATAGTGTAAGCGTAGCTCCTAATAATGATGAATTTTTTATAGGACACATGAGTTGTGGAAAGTCTACTTCCTGGACAATAGACATTTTAATATTAGAATTTAAGAAAACTTTAACCTTTCTGGTGGACACGGGGGCTGACGTAAATTGTATACCATTAAATTTAGTACCTCCTAACTTATTAAATGAGATTCAAAATACCAATAAGGTAATAAATGGCCCTGATGGTAACTCTCTTGAGGTAAGTGGTACATTAGCAGTTACACTTGTTCATAATAACCGAAAATATTTAATAGATAGCTTTGTTATCAAAAATCTCACTTCTCCAATTTTGAGTAGAGAAACTATTAGTCATTTAAAACTCATTAAGTTATCGAAGCACGTAAATGAAGGAGACAGTGTCAACAATGTTACGGTACATTTGGACTTTCCAAAGTTATTTAATGAAATTGGAGAGTTTAAAGGGGAAGTGTCTATCAAACTCAAAGAGGGGGCCACTCCTTTTGCTCAAACTGCTCCTCGACCAGTTCCTATTCCTTTAATGCGCAAACTCGAAAAAGAAATCAAGCGTCTGTTAAAATTAGATATAATAGAACCTATGGATGAAGTAACGGAGTGGGTAGCACCTATTGTAGTTGTTCCGAAAGGGGAGGAGATAAGGTTGTGCGTTGACTACACTCACTTAAACAAATCAGTAATAAGACCTTACTTTCCGATCCCGAAAATCGAAAACACTCTTTCACAACTAACAGGAGCAAAATATTTTTCGAAAATAGACGCCAATAAAGGATTTTACCAAATTAAACTTGAAAAAAACAGTCAGCATCTTACATGCTTTATATCTGTCCGTTCGGTAGATTGCATATTCAAAAAGATTGCCATTTGGGATATCTTGCGCTCCGGAATATTTTTGTGAGTAAATTTTCTAAAATATTGGCAGGAATACCAATGTAGTTTTCCATATAGACGATATTTTAATATACGCCCCAACTAAAGACGAACATGATAAAATATTAAAGATTGTTCTATCTAAATTACAAGATGAAGGTATTACTATTAATAAATCTAAAAGCGTTTTCGGAGTAAGTAAAATTAACTATTTAGGTCACATATTAGCCGACAAAGGAATTTCTGTTGATCCAGCACGCGTAGAAGCAATCAAAGAATTTCGGAAACCCGAAAATAAGACGGAATTGTTAAGATTTCTAGGCATGATAAATTTCATAGCCAAATTTATTCAAAATCGTTCCCAAATTCTTGAACCTTTATATTCCTTATTAAAGAGCAATACTAAATTTTTATGGACAAAATTGCAAGAAAACTCATTCAACAAGATTAAAAATATGTTGTCAACTACCCCACTGTTGGCGTACTACAACCCTGAAAAAAGTATTGTCATAAGTTCAGATGCATCAAATTGTGGCATTGGTGCATGTCTCTTTCAAGAAGATTCTCTAGGTAATCGAGAAGCTGTAGCATATATATCAAGAACGCTGACTCCGACTGAACGTCACTATGCGCAAATTGAGCGAGAAGCATTAGGACTGACATGGGCCGCGGAGAAGTGGTCGGACTTCATAACTGGTATTCAAGTGACTTTAGAAACTGACCACAAACCACTCTTACAAATATTACAAACAAAAAATTTAGACAATCTAACTCCTAGGCTACAAAGGTTCCGCATCCGGCTAATGCGTTATGATTACACTGTAAAATTTGTTCCGGGGAAAACCCTAGTAGTCGCAGACTCGTTGTCTCGTAACCCTTTAAATAACAAAGAAAATCGTGACGAATTAGAAGATGAAGTTCAGGCTTATGTAAATTTTGTCATAACTAATGCGCCGGTAAAAGATACTTACCTTCAAAAAATTATTTTGGCTCAAAGTGGAGATTCCATATGCCAGAAACTCAGAGAATATACCCGACAGGAATGGCCTGACCGTAGAGAACTTTCTAGTGACATGTCAAAATACTATCAATATCGTTATGAATTTTCCATTTCTAACGATTTACTATTGAAGAATAACAGAATAATTATACCACCTTCGCTACAAAAAAGAAGTTCTTGATCTCATTCATTCAGGCCACCAAGGGATTATAAAATGCAGACGACGCGCGTTCACATCGGTGTGGTGGTTGGGACTAAGCACTCAGCTAGCAAACTTAATAAGAAATTGTCCAAATTGTGTAGAAGAAAGGATAAATTTTAGAGAAACTTTCATCAAGAACCAAGCCATCACGTCCGATGGAGAAAATTGCTGTCGACCTATATAAATGCTATGGGGAAATGGTATATGATTGTAACTGATTATTTTCAGATTTTCGAAATTTTTGAACTTTATTCTATGACGGAAACCAGTAATCATTGAAAAAATAAAAGAAATGTTCGCTCGATATGGAATTTGTGAGGAACTTAGATCAGATAATGGCCCACAATTTCAATTCAAATTTACCGAATTTAGTAAGAAATATAACTTTAAACATGTGACAAGTTCTCCTTATTTTAGTCAGTCAAACGGAGCTGCTGAAGCAGCAGTTAAAACAGCAAAAAGTATCCTAAAAAAGAACAAGAACAGAAACATAGATTTAGCGTTATTAAATTACAGAGCAACCCTTTAGAAAATGGTATTCTCCAGGTGAATTAATGATGGTCGTAAATTAAAGACATTACTCCCCAATTACCAGAAAATTTAATTTAAGAATAATCAGACACAGAACATCAAAAAAGATACTTAATTATGAGGATGACCGTAAAGAAAGCAACGTCATTATTATGATAAAAGACACAGGTCAAAAGACTTATCAGATCTAAAAGTAGGGGATAAAGTGTGGATCTTAGATATCCGAAAGTATGGGAAAATAGTTAGAGAAGAGAGTAGCCCTCGATCTTACGTTGTTGAGACCGATTCAGGGATATACAGACGTAACAGATGGCATTTAATTCCAGCTCCCTATATCCAAGACCACGATATCCAAAAACCTTCCACCAAATTGTGCCTTCACAGAATCCTCCTGAACCTGAACCGGTATCAAACCCGATCAGAGTCAGGATGTGCTAAAACAAAACTGAAAATATAAGTGAACCTGAAACGATATCACGCGAATTAAATAAACAAATTGTAACTGTTAATCCGTCCATTACTATCGATAAAGTACCAAGGCCGTCAAGAGATAAACAGCCACCTGTTTGGTTAAAGGATTATGTAGTTTAAGTTAGTTTATATAATTTCTTTATATATCTTGTAAGTGTATGTAATATTGTAACTTAAAAAGGGGGATGTTGTGTAAGTGATATTCACATGTAATGGTTGGTAGTACCACATGGAGAATGACATGGTAGACTAGTGTAGACCAGACACAAAAGGCCCGAATAAATATTATCCACTTTACGTGTGCGTTATTTGTAAGAACACAACATTATAGACTCTTCCGACGATTCCAGCGCTCAAAACGGATATGACGACATATGTACTTCTCATTTTGGGTTCACTCTATTCTTCTGCATTATAAAATGAATTTTTGTGTAGATAGACACTTTATTTTCTTTTAAATTGTGAAAGTGTAGTGCATATTTTGATTTCGCGCGGAAGTTAAAATATTGTATCGTTTTATAATATGGACTTTGTTCAAACAAACTAGTTCGGTGTCGCAGTACACTCAAATTTCGTGAATTGCGAGTGGTCATTGCACTGGACACGTCGCCATTACGAACAAATATGTGTTCATTTTTTTTTTATAATACAGTAACACTTCTTGAATAAACAATGAAAATAATGGCAATATGTGCAATTCATTGAAGTAAGGCCTGCATGCATCTGTGCACAATTCACTTGAAGAAACGCGTCAGAAAATAGTATAGCTCTTGGTTATTACTGTGTAAATTACTATGTCAGAACATGTATGTGTATAAATAAAATAATGTTAAGAAATTGAAGTTACTGTACTTCTGTACTGATTTCAAAATCAATAAAACTATTTTCAAATTTGCCGCCATGACGAAATAGTTTCATGCGGTAACAACAGATGGTGCTATAGAAATAAAGGGGAGAACAAGTTATGACACCAATCTAAACCTCTTAACCCCCACTCAGACTGGGAGAGGAGTTTCCAGGGTTCAACTGCAAGCAAGGCTCTGCCCACACTCCCAAAATAAAGTGTGACGTTTTTGCGAGATAAAATAATTTATTATTTTCAGAATTTAAATGTTGTAAGTATTTGCGTTAAACCTGTTTCATTTTGCATTAAAAATCATTCAAGGCCAGTTTCTGGCCCAAAATTTCTAAACTCAAATTCGAACCTCGATTTTTTGTTACAGCGGATTATCCAGCGAAAAAAAATACGTAACTTGTATAAAGATCATTTTCTCAAAAGAATGATGATAGCATAATACGTAAACAGTTTCATTTTTTTATCGTGATTTTTGTATTAACCCGCTGGCTATCAATAATTTTGACGTTTCGAGATGCAAAACGTCAAACTCCCAACGACACAGTCAATGAATTACAAAACCGCCATTAAATAAAAAATCTTCCAACGAAGTCGTTGTTATAAAAGCAAGGCATATTGCTACCATTACGGCGCTACTAGAACTAAAAATAAACTCACATTACCGGCCGTGCAATCATAACAGGTACATTAACGACAAATATAATTCTATTTCCAACCGTCCGTTTTACCTTCACCACGTGACATAACGCGTTCCAACGCTTCAATATGACGTTTATGTACGAGTTTAAAACGGCGAAGTTATCACCAACTTTCTCTTCGACCGATCTTCGTCAAAGGACAAGAACATTTACATACGTATGTGACGATTAGAAAGTGAAAATTTCGTACCTACTCTGATGCAGGAGCATATTGTCTCTTGTCTCCGTGTTTTACCTCTTTGCTACTGTTTTCATATTTCATAGTGTGGATTTCTCTATAATAAGTATCTATAGGCGAATGTAAAGTTTATTGATATTCACGTGTTCATGATGTATACAAACGTTAAAATTAATTGACACTCCAAAAATGCATAGAAATATCCCAATGCATGACGGTTGCATATTAGTGCGTTGGAATTACACATATTTTTCCCCTGAAATGTATGCAACTTAATATGCTATGTCACTTCACGTTTAAATGTAACTTACATCGTTGAGAAATAATTTAATTATAAATGAAACGTTACTTGTCATTAGAAACAAATTAAATTTTGTTATAGCGAATTAAAATAGCATTTTTCCGAAGAATATGTTATAACTATATAATTGAATATGAAATATCCATTACTGTCTCAACACTTCTTTGATAGATGGCGCTAACGGACATCGTTGTGGTAGGAATTAGTACAATTTTATTAAAAATTGGAGACGTATGGATTGATTCAAATACTTTTGTTTCTTATGTATGTGCCATTTATATTTTTCTTTTTAATTTAGATTATGTGATTATTTAATATAGTAAATATATGATTTCACGATTACAGAAATCTGTAATCTGTAGGTAAGTCAACACAACTCTAATTGATAACTGCATTTTGTATTTAAAAAAATGATTCTTAAACATTCGATATATATAGTTTCAGGTGTAGATATAGATATAAATAGGAATGAAATGAATAACTAAATATTTTTAAAATTATCACCTGTTTACATCGTTCCGAATTTCGACACGAGATGTCTCGTATTAATTCAAAATTTTATACAACTGCCAAGTGTCAAACCGTGAATAAATTTCTAATTCTTTTTTTTTATGATATATCAGAGGGATACGACTGGTTTATTGAACAATATAAAATGTACTTTCTTAAAGTGTTTAAATTTTGATTGGACAATCGGTGAATGAATATCCCCAACCGAGTAAATATTTCGCCGGTAAGTATGATCACAATTGACTTGAATTGATTTCCAACTTACAGCGTTCGTAAAATTCGATATGGGTCATATGGGTTATAAATTAACGATTCCTAGTAAAGTCGTAGTTTTTAAATTGTTTATTTTTATAGCGGAGTACCAATTTATAGTTTCCAATTAAGTTGTTATTAACTGACAACGTATTAAATTTACGTATTTTAATTATAAATGTGCGGTTTACGAAGCTCTGTTGTCAATTATAGGAATAATCAGCGCCCGTATCGAAATATAAAAATACTGTTTATTACAGTTTGTTTTTTTCTCTAGTTTCTAATGATGTTTGTTTTTGTTATAAGCAGATGAAAGCATTAAATGTGGGAAGACTCATTTCACCATTCAGAAAATCGGATTTTATGTATACTCTTGTCTATGTAAAGAATAATTTATTAAATTAATATGAATACTCAATAAATATGTGAAAACAGTTTAATAAAAAAAGTTTATAAAACTCAAGAAAGAAGAAGAAAACTTATATACACTATCGGCTAAGAATAAAATTTCCGTCAATAACCTTAATGTTATATAACCAAGGATAATTGTTTGAATAAACTATACTCTGGCTTTGGCTTCTATGCTTAAACCGCGACTGGGTCTTCTCTGGCCGTTGTTTCGTCCATACTCGCAAGAGACATCTTCATGGCTGCTGATACTGCTGTTGCGTGTTTTCTGTGGTGACATAACCTGAAAATCACATCTTTTTTTAAGAAAAAAGTGTGGAAGACGTGGCCTCCAACGAAAAATAAACACTCTAACATGATTCTGGAGGCATTCTACACCTATCCAGCACAACATTACGATCTTCAGAGCACCCGGGCCATTCTTCATGTTGAGGCTATAAAAATTTGCCGGTAAAACTCACGATAAAAGGACTGATTTAGATAGTTTTATTTTTATTGCAAACATCAAACATTTTTTTTACATAAAGATTGTACAGAAACAGTGTTGAAATATGATTGTTTTTCTAATAATGTAATAATTATTTTGTAATCATTCGAGTTGATAAAGTAAACTAATATTGACGATGTTCACAATTTAATGTAAATCGATTACACATGATTCATTGCATATTAGGTGAAAATATCATTTTTATACGCTAATAATCATCAAAAAAATCAAACAACATTGCTTCAGGGGCATAAGTTATTAAAATATTTATAAAGAATGCTTCAGAACGCGTCAAAACAAAGACAAAATAGAATCTAAAGCATCTTCTGAAGAGGAATTTTATTGTGTATTCAGAATATGTTTCCTTTTTGAAATTCCTTTATTTTTTTATGTACCCAATGTTAATAATAATATACCTAGCACTATCCCAGTAAGCAAAATTCAAATTTCCCGCAACTATATTGAGTAACTTCAACTTACAAGGTATTCAAATACAGGCCAGATCATGAATGTGTGTAGTTACGTCATATTTGCTTATGACGTATGCAGCGTCTGAAACAAAATTCAGGCAACACAACTTGTATAGTGGCAACTGTACCGAAATGACAATGTCCAATTAATGAGGTTATACGCCAGTTTTAATAGATTTTCTTTATAACTTGAAAGATTGTTCAGTTTTTAGTCAAACATTGCCGTTTTAATAAAACAATCTATGAAGTAATGCAACTAATAGGATTCTAAATAGTGAACTTCCCCATATGAACAAGCTTTGTATCAGGCTAAGCTTATTATTAAACGTGTTCTCCAATGAAATAATGTATTACTCAAATAATGTAGTTCTTCAATATCAAAAACCTATTTTGCAAATCAAAATGTTAAAAATATTCAAGCAACATAAAAGTATTTAGTTTATATAACATTACCAATGATTAATTAAACGAAAGATGATGTTTTATTTTATGTAGCAAAACATAATTTCTATACAATGGTATAGCAAGCGGTAAAAATGAAATTAAAATTTCGTGGTTGCCTTACCAGTTTGCATGCACTGTGGTAAACATTATGAAGCTCTTATTTACGCATACTCGACGTATTCTATCTCATCTTCAACTAGTTTGTTGATACTTAATAAAATAATATGGCACGTTATAGCTAAGTAGCTACGAGTTATGTTTTATACTTTATATCTCGCTTTGTGTGTATGAATGCTTCCAATTTTTTTTTAAACTACGGCTTGTCTTTACTTTACCGACCTGTTAATGACGTAACTACAAACATTCATGACCTCCACTTTAACTATTAATGCAATGCAAAATCGTAGGTGACTTCAGCTTATAATGTGAATTAACAAAAAATTATTGCGGAAATTTGATTTTGTAATTTGTAGAATGCAGAAGCGAAAGTATTATTTTTCTAACACTATAATGTATTTTTACCTATAAATAACAGAATAAGAATAACAAGAGACAAACATGAAGAAGTAGTGATCTAATCGTTTCGTCCCTGGTGAAATACCTACTTACCAACATAGCAACTTTGTTTATATGTATATCTTAATAGTTATTCAACCAATTGAAGTACCTTTGGGTGTCTCTTAGATGGCGCGCGGCGTATATGGGGTTTTACATTGGCGCAGAGTGCCATCTACCAAACACCTAAACACTTAGCGCATGCTAAACATTAGATGTATATTATTTTACGTCCACGTGAAGAACTTGTGTTGTATGGGTTGTGTAAATATTTCGGGAGAGCATTTTAGAGGAAATGTAATAAGAAATAAAAACGAACTAAGAAAGGGTTTTATTCATTCTTACATTTGTTTTAAAAAGGAGAAACATATAAAAATTATTACAAGTTATTAGGGTTACAATATAATGCAACAAATTTCAGCTTAGATACAAGAAAAGTTTATTTGAGGCACGTTTGAATTCAGATTCATTTCTTTAATACTTTAAAAAAACTGTCGATACGACTTAGAGAATATAACAACGTCCTAGAATTCAAAATAATTCCATTTATCACTATATACAGGGTGTTCCGTGAAGTAACTGAAATACTTGCACAATGTATTCTATAGATGATTATGAAAAAATATGTTCTTTAGAGATTTTAATAAAAGAAAAAGAAATATGTGTCAGTAATGTATTTAATCGTGAAATAACACAAATTAAAAAAGAAACTAATATTTTAATACTTGTTCGAAATGTTTGCTAATCTTTAAGCCATATTCTGTTGCCAGTTAATTTCGCAAAGAATCTACTGCTGCAATTGTTCATTCGATCAATTCTTCTTGCGTGTTTGGCCTAACGTTATTTGTAAAGACGAATCTTCAAACAACCCCAAAAGAAATAGTCCAAGAGAACGTGCCGGCTATAGTACAGAGTCTTCTCTTCTTATACACCGTTCAGGAAAATATTGGTTTAAAAACTCAATAAATTGCCTGCTAAAATGTAGTGGAGTGCCGTCATGTTGATAAAGCCTGAATTAAGTAAAATATCGCGCATTTTTGTTAAGCATCACCTCTAGAACAAATTGCGTAAGTTTGTAGATAATTTCGCGGAACACTTTGTATATACACACAGGAAGAGCCCTGCGTTACGCTTTCCAAAATAGTAAAATACTTTAAAACGTTCTTCATTATTATCTTTAATTCGAGATCGATTAACTTGAGCAGATATCCGTTAAAGTTTCCGGCGCTGGATTTTTTACATCCAGTGTTCCATCCCAATGGTCCCACGTCTTGATCTCCTCGAATCAACATCCTGCCCGGACTTTCGGTGGAGATGCATTGGGAGTGTCCCACCAGGCGGTAATCTGGGTCTATCGCGCCGATTTTCACACCGTATTTTATCAGACGCTTCGCCGTGTCCAGGGACACTTTAGGCGGCATTGTGTTGATGTAACAGCCGACGAAGGCGATGCCTATAGAGAATTTGTTGTACAAATAGTGTGGGCTCCTACAGTGTTCCAACCTCGACCTTCGTAGACATTACTGTCGCCTCCGATTAAGAAATTGTAGGCTATGTCGTCCCATTTGCGGCTCTCGATGTGGAACTGTTGTATCAACCGGACTATAAGGACGTTGTCTGGTTGCGTTGAGGCTTCTTCTGTCGCGGAGTGTACTGCGAAATGAAGTATTAGATTTGTTAAATAACAATCGAAAAACATAACACGGCGTAGGCTTTCACGGCCGGTGTAACTATAACTAACAGCTTCTTGCGGGTTTCGCCGTGTGTCAAACTTTCAACAGTACTACTAAATAAAGAAGATTGCCGGAAAAAGATGACTGAACTACTTGATGAGAACACCTACAAGGAAATAAGAAAAGAGCCAACGGAGAAGATCACAAAAACAGTAAGAGAGAGCATAAAGATCTCATCGATACCTAAAGAGATGCAGAACAGATTGCTACTAAGAGCCGCTTGACCACCCAGGCTGTATGGAATACCGAAAATACATAAAGAAGGAGTGCCATTAAGACCGATTGTAAGCAATATTGGATCACCGACCTGCGATTTGTCGAAATATTTAGCTAACTTACTAAAGCCATATACCGGACAAACTGCAACGTATGCGAAGAATTCGAAACATTTCGTGGATATTCTGTCTGCGCTAAAGACTGAACCTACAAACATTTTAGTAAGTTTCGACATTATATCGCTATTCACTAACATACCCACGGAGGACGCAATGGCCTTACTTCCAGAACTTGGACTACAAGAAGACATCATTGAATTAGTGAAACTGCGCTTATCGATGACATACTTTTTGTATGAAGGAAAATACTACGAGCAGAAGAACGGAACAGCAATGGGAAGCCCTTTATCACCAGTAATAGCCAACTTGTTTATGGACGCATTTGAAGAAGAAGCCCTAAGTTCCAGCGATATGAAACCCAAGTGTTGGCTGCGATATGTCGACGATACTTTTGTAATATGGCAACACGGAGAAGAAAAACTACAACAGTTCTTGGAACACATAAACTCACAGCACCCAGCCATCAAGTTTACCATGGAGAAAGAACAAAATGGAAATCTCCCTTTCCTGGATGTTATGGTTAAGAAAATAAAAGATGGAATGCTACAGCACGCAGTACTTAGAAAGAAGACGCACACCGATAGATATCTGCATGCAAGATCTCACCATCATCCGATGCAGAGGAAGATATTAATACAAACATTGCTATCCAGAGCCGAAACCATCAGTGACGAACAACATCTTACCAATGAAAAGATACATTTGGAGAAAGCACTAAAGAAGAATGGTTACACTGACATCGACATAAGGAGAGCCACTAAGAAGAAGACAACACTGGAGACAACTACAGAACCACGAAGAGGGATGGCGTGTTTACCTTACATAGCACGAATTTTGAAGAAACGTAACGTACAAGTACGCTTCGGGACTGCAACGTCGATCCAGCAGTATCTACCGACCGCAAAGGATAAGATACCCAAGGGGCGCACACAAGGTATCTACAAGATAACATGCCAATGCGGACAGTGCTACGTCGGACAAACAGGAAGTGCTATCGACATAAGAATAAAAGAACACGAGAGGGACGCAAGATTAAGAAGGACCGAGCAATCAGCGGTGGCAGAACACATGCATGACATCGGACACAAAATGGATTTTAAGAATGTAAACGTAATAACTACCACCAAGAACTACGGGAAAAGACTCCTCAGGGAAGCCATAGAAATAGAGAAGAATAAAACCGTTAACAGAGAAGAGGGGCACCACCTTAGCAACACGTGGAAGAGCCTACTACGAACCGTCACGGTCAATGGAGCGGAAACTACACGGTTAGATGCACCAGGGGCGTATATAAGAAGAATGTCGGACCATGGAGAATCAGTTCAGTTATCCTGAAGAAGCTGTCAGTATGAACAGCGAAACGTCGAGCGAAAGTTTTGACACACGGCGAAACCCGTAAGAAGCTGTTAGTTATAATCGAAAAACATATCAGAACTAAAACTAATTGATAAATTGGGAGCTTGGGCGAAAAAACCTTGAGAAAACATTATTTAAAAGAACTGTCAGCAGATTAAAAAAAATAAACAAATAAGGCGACATCTGTCGGATTCGAGGAAACTAATGTGTCTAGTTCCCCTACGAGTAACCCATCCGTGAACTAACCTTGAACTGTCAATTAAACGATGCTAGTAATTGAAAGTGAAACTCAATATATAATATAATCTGACCGAAAATACAGATAAGAATCAATGTTACAGATAATAAAGGAAGTGATTGCAACGACTTGTTTTGAACTAATAATTTTTCGTTTTCTTTTAAATTTATGAATGTTTTCAAATCATCCGATAATATTTTACCTGGTAGGCTATGGTTTTGATATTACAATAAACTATTCCTGTCAGTAAATATTATTCTCATAGTGACTGTATAATGTTAAACGTTCAAATACGCATATATTATTGTGTAAATTATAAACAAAATAATAAGAAATATTTAAGGAGTTCTAATTCTAATCTGAATACTTAAATTTATTTTATATCAATGCAGAATGAAATTTTCGCAGTAAATGCTTATCATTAAAAAAAGGAAATTGTTATTGAGAGTTTACAAAAAAAAAGCAGACCTGGTTTCATTATAAGCTACATAAGGAGTACAACAACATTACTAAAATAACAGGTTCCCATTAATGCAAGTCAAGGTAAGTCAACCTTGAACACTGGAACAGAATTAAAACTTGGTATGTATTTGTAATGATTCCTTAATGATTTTATGGCATACGATAAAACTAAAATAGATAATTTAACATTATATTACTGAGTTTCTGAAGAAAAATGCGTGAATGGATATTGCAACAACATTTCCTTGTATGCAATAAGATAAAATGTGGGTTTCATTTCAACGTAAAATTAAATCTTGTGCGTGCAGTACTCACAAAAAAAATCACGTAACACTGAATGTAAATATCATAGAGCAACGCACTTAATTCTTATCAATACATTTCTGATAACGTATAATGACAAATGGGTAAAATCCCAGAATCGCTCCATACAACACTATGCAACTTATAATTACCTAATTAAACTTACTTATTATAACGTATTTGGCGGGTTTTTTCATTTCTTCCGGTTCCGCTAGAGGGGGCTGCGCTACCCAACCTCGTCTGTCGACGATCCTAGGTGGCTTCACGTCTGCAAAACAAGTGTCAAATGTTGAATGTCAGCATTAAGATTGTCAAATATTTTTTTTTATTTACCTAAATCGTTATTATTATTATTGATGTATTGGTTTATTATCGTCTGTCTGTTGACTATATTAGCGGTCTGATTGACGTAGACCGGGCCGTTTATGTAGGTTATGTTTCCCAGGTGAACGTTTTTGGATTTTGTGATGGTGACGTTTTTGTAGGTATTCACTGTGTTTCGGAATATCAGTTCGTGTTGATCGTGGTCTATCTGCAAATCGAAATATAGTGTTAAACTTAGCATATCGGAGAACAGTCTACTGTGGAACAGCTGATTTTCAATTTACCGAGAATAATTTTGTTTTGTTTTGTATAAGTTTAGTTTAAGAATTTATTGTATGATTTTAATTATGTAGTGTTAAGATTTTTTTTTAATTAATCTAGTCATTATTAATGTGGTAATCCCAGTAATATGGGACAGAAATGTGTTGTTAAAAACTTGGCGGTTTTCTCATAATAAACAGTAGATTCTGTAATACAGATTACGGTAAAATATTTACTGTTTATTATGAGAAAACCGCCAAGTTTCAAAAACGCATTTTACCCTACACACAAAAAAATGTCTGTTATCAATCTGACTATTTCTATTTATTAAGAAATCGAAACTTAATATATGTATATTTAAATGCACTAAATCTTGTTGATTAGAACATAAGAGTAAATTCTCTGAAAACACAATATACTCTTAGAACAAATAGTAAAAATATTCGCATTGAAATATACTTCCTCCAAATGAACATTGTTATTGTTGTAGGGAATAAATCTATGCAATCATAGTGAGAAAGTCTGTAGATTCAAAATAAAATCCCTTATACTTTTGGTATAATGAATTACTATATAAAATTATTATTGTTTTGTACTGAAAACATGAAATATCAAATTGAAATTACCATAATATTGAAACATTTGAAACGAATTTTACCCCACCATTTAATGCACTAAAACTTATCTGTCATTGGTTACCTCTTTTTTTTAGGAGGGTTTAGGGGGTTTTGCATATACATACGCTTTACTTGGCGTCACTTTTTGATTGACCAGCGAACAGTGTTGTTGGTTGTGAGTGTAAGTAAATCTAAATAGCTACCCCAGAGAATGGGGTGGAATGGAGCTGATGTACAGATGCTACCATTAAAATATTCGAAGGTAAGTACGTACGTGTTATCTAATACTAAAGGATTACTGGTTTAAAAAACTTTAAATAATACTTAGAGTCAGCGCCATTGTGTCGATAATATATGAACATAGTAGGTGTGTACATTAACAAACATATTTAGGTATTTACTAGTTATTAGTTTTCAGTAAGTAATACCAGCAAATTATTATACTGATTGAAATTATATCAGCAACAACACGAACTAGATACGCACAGGCCAGGCATTGAGTGGAAAGTATCCCGAGAACACCGGTTGCAACGATGGATACGCATAACATCTACACCTCTACGCATCAATATCCCGTGCGCACTCCTGGAGTACCCCGATACGCTACCTTCCCTCAAACATTGTAAAACTATAAAGTATGACAGTAAATTTATTTAATTACATAATATTTCCTTATTTATTAACTTTCCCCTGCCGAGGTTTTTTGGTGTTATAGAGACAAAATTAGTAGGTAATTATTACCCTTGAATAGTAGAAATGCTTAGATTAAGCAGGTAAGTATTATCAGTTCAATATACTTATATTTTGGAAGCAAAATTAATGGCAATACTTCAAATAATACTTTTATATACTTTCTATTAAATGTACCTAAAAATTATTAAAGGGCTAAAATTGATAGTTTTCAGTTGAAAAATCTATTTACTCAATCTAAAATAATTATTTTTGTGGTGAAAATATTATATGTTAGATATTAGTATATTGAATACATTTGAGCTAAAAAATTGTTTCGTCTAACAAATTCACGGGTTTGGGAAACTGAACAAGTTTTATTCTCAATATAAATACATCATCTTCTACTTACTTATAGGTGGTTGTGCCATTTATCTGACAATCGGTTGGATCGTGCCTCTACTCCAATCACTTATCGAAAAATGTTGAGTAAAAGTTTCTTGAGGTGAAGTGCTCTATACGCTTAAAATTATTTTAACATATACAGGTGTTCGGTATTGTCGGTACGTTATGCAATTCCATTTTTTCAAATTTGAACGTACTGTATATTAATTGCATTTTGAATTCCCCGACTCAAAGAGTCACAGTTATCTAAATACTCTGACGACAAAACTTAATACTTTTTGAGATATTCCCATTTTTTTTAAAAATATATTATTCGCACGATGTTCTTAATAAATAAATAGCTCCCTTATTAACTGTTATTTTCTAATAATTTTTTGGCAGCAATCTAAGGAACTTTAGATAATACAAGTAGATACAAAATATTATATTATATTATATACAGGGTGTTTTTAAAATACATCTAATTTCAAAAAACTTTTAATATGTACAAAACTCATTTTTTTTCAAATGCAACACCCTGTTATTTTATGTCAACCGATACAATTGAAAGGCATCTTTCGAATGTACATAAGCACTGGCCTATAACCTAAATTTAATAGTTTTTCGTAATAGAGCATCATTTAGTACAGGAACCTTATAACGAATTGAAACATTAAAGAAAATTTGTTTAGTAAGCTCTGCCTATGACAACAAACAAAACAAAAGTACAGTACGAGAGTAACTGTCAAAATCATTCGTAAATTATTGCTAATCTTTATTTCAATATTTTGTTCTGATTTTTTAAATATTGTTAATTGTTTTTGTTGTTAATTGTTTGTGTTACGGATTGTTGCGTAATTTATTTTAATATGAACTATTCTAATGAAGAATTAGTCGATCATGGGTTCAATTCTTGGCGAGAGTGAGGCAAACTGTTTGTTAGCGTCTAGAATTTATAGCCAAATATATCCATCGGACGATATCCTCAATTAGGCTTTCGAACGGTTAAAACCGGTTTTATAAGTGAAGGACAATTAATATGAGTCACATATGCGGACGAAGACTGTTACCAATGAAGAAATGAAATGCGCGTTTTACAAGCATAACTAGAAGACCCAATATCAGTCTGATTAGAAGCAATGTCGAACTTAAATATAGCAGTGCTTCGATAAGAAGAATATTAAAAAAGCATAAATTCCATCCGTATAAAATCACAACTGCACAAGATTTATTGCCACTTTGATTATCAAGCGCATAGACTTTGTAGACGAATGTCAAATTTAATTGACCAGGACCAGATTTATGCAATAATATACTGTGGACTGACGAAGCCATTTTTCATAACAATTGGATATGTAAATAGATACAATTTTATATTCTTATGCAGACTCAAATCCCATATTGTATTCGAAACCTGTCGGGCAGAATAGATGGTCGTTGAATGTTGTGGGCGGTAATCATCGGCACAACGTATTGGCCTTTTTCTTCTGATGGTCACCGAATGGGAGTTTAGATACAGGCATTTCTTCAAACAAGTTTAGCAGGTTTATTAGAAGATGTGCCACTGCTGACTAGAAGACGTTGTGTTCGAACACGATGGCGCCCTACCATAACCTCCTAGCAGTTCGAGAACTTTAAATTAAATGTGGATGTGTTCATGATTGGGGAGGAGGGCCTATTGCAGTATCCACCAGATGCCTGATCTAACCTCCTTTGGATTTTTTTCTTTGGGGATATGTTTAGAATATAGTGTCTATGAGAGAACACCCACAAACACCTGAAGTTATGAAGATAGGATCAGAGAACTGTTTATTGCAAGGAATACAAGGATAACTACTTTAAGGTGTAAATTTCATTTTTAGACAAGGATATAATATGTACCCTACATAACGAGGTGGTCATATTGAAGAATGGTTTAAGGTTCTTGTTGCTTTATTTTATAATTTTTAACCTCTCCAGTTGTGTTTGTGTTTATTTATTATAGTTTTTCTTACTTATTTTCATTTTAATCTATGTAGATGTAAGATGATAACACGTGCAACCAAAAGATCTTTGGGTCCCTATTCTATTGTTCTTGACTAAATATGCTCTATTAGAAACCTATTATTTTAGTGTTCGGCAGTGCTATGTACATTCGAAAGAGATGCCTTTCATTGTATCCGCGTCGACTTAAATGTACGGGTGTTGCATTTTGAAAAAAAGTGTTTTGTACATTTAAAGTTTTTGAAATTTAGATTATTTAAAACACCTGTATAATATAATTATAAATCTTTTTGTATCTATTGTATTATCTAAGTTGCCTTAATTTGTGCCAAAAATATTAGAAAAGACAGTTAATAAGGGAGCTATTTGTTTATTAAGAACATCGTGCGAATAATATTTTTTTAAAAAAATTGGAATATCTCAAAGTATTAGTTTTGTCGTGAGTATGTTAGATCATTGTGATTTCTTTGAGTCGGGGAATTCAAAAAATGCATAATATACAGTACGTTCGATTGAAATACATGGAATTGCATAACGTACCGACAACTACCGAACACCCTGTATATTGTAAAATAATTTTAAGCTATAGAGCACTTCACCTCAATAAACTTTACTCGAAACATTTTTCGATAATGAGCTTGAGTAAGGCACGATCCACCGATGCGAGATAATGGCACACCGGATATATAGAATTATATTAATGTGATGCATTTATATTCAAACTGAGTAATTATTTATTAGTGTATACCAGTACCCATACCATAGTTGCCCATTCGAGCGGTACCACGATTTAAACAATTTATAAGAAGATAACGTTTCTCTTTCCATGACGTAGAAAAGTATACAAATACTATGGGTATAAAATTTTATAAGCCAAAGTGAAAGCAATATAATCAATAACCATAGTACAGCGCATCGTTGTCGCGTCTAGTAGTGATGCACTATAAGTTGGGATGGGGGTGCCTATTTATAAAATCGTAAAAATAGGTTTCTAAGAATCGTCGATAGTGCCATCTTATTAACTGTTTGTTAAATACTGTTGATTGGTATGTATGTTACGTAAACTTTTGCCTTGTTTTTTATATACTGTTTAGTTGTAAATAATAATACATGTTCTACAACATTTTACAGGTGAGGCGTATACAATTTCAGTAAGAGTGAATGTATAGTCATACGTCCTAATGCTGTTCGCAAAAAATATATTTCTCTACAACTTCTAAATTAATAGATACACCACAAACTTAGCAACTTAGGGGTTTTTAGTAATATTGTAATGATTTTAAAGGCATTGGTTTTTACAGTACTGTGGGAGAATATTTAGCGAAGTAAATTTGCTTTTATATCGTTTTATTTCTTTTTACATTCTACATATTTGGGAAATTGTTATTCTTAAGGAACACATTACAAACTCATTATCTTACGAAAAAACTAATTAATTTAGTAAAATGGTATAACTTATCTACTTAAGTATTAATTTTAAGGTAGTACACTCTTATGTAGGCGAGAAATCATTGATGAATACGTGGATCCAAGGAATGTGGGATCCAAATTTTAATTAGGCTCCCATTAGGATTTCTTCTTCGAGAAAAATTGTCGTAGGAGCATCCAAAAGTTGTTACAGGTATATGTGATATCTACTGTGTTGTGTTAAAATGTAGAAGCGACCATTGACACGACCGCCCCCTCTCGTGATCAAAGACAAAATGGGTCAATTCGAAATTTCTAATAGTTGTTTAGCTTCCACTGATTATCCAGTAGATCAATCTAGTAACTGATATTTAAACAAGGACTAAAATGGACCACTGAATAACCGTTATTGCTCTTAAAAGGAGAGGAATAATAGAAATAGAAAATGTCTGCAAGAGACCTCGCACATTTGAAGATGTGGCGTACATTTGCAACAGGAGCCGCATACACTATTCAATTGTCTCAACAAACAGATATCTTTTATATGCCTTTTTTTTGCAATGAAATAATCTTCTCACTGTAGGTGTTTTTCTAGGTCTTCTGTCGTATGGATATTGCCATCGAAGAGTCAAAAAATAAATGCTATACTTCATCATCGAGGCTTTTCATTGGAGTTAGCTCATGCTGCAACATTATTAAAAAATGGATGTATGACGAATCTAAAGAATTATGGAAGGCAATAGGATAAGAATAGGCTAAACAATTCTTAAAGCAACAATGAAATGAAGTACACAAGAGATACAAAATATAAAGACATATTACAGTGTGCTTAAAAAGGTTGGCGGAATAATTTTACTCCAGATTATAGTACTGGGGGAAATAAACAAAGAAGTCTTAGTCTAACATGGGTCCGCATTCAACCTGTTTTTGACATATAGTCGATTGCATACTTTAAAATAAAAAAAACATTTTTCGGTTTTGAGAATAGTTCCCTTTGTTCAAACAACTGATTGTGACTTAAATTAGTTCTGTCAGACATCTGTCATCAGATTATTTATCATTTGCGTCAATTTTTTTTTTGTTCTCAAATTATGCATAAGTACACAAATGCAGAAGAAGGCCGATATGCATTTTATGTACGGTCGTGCGAATGGTAATGCCACTGAAGCACGGCGTATGTATGCCGAAGAATTTCCAAATCGGTTGATTACCGATGATAAGATTTTCTCAAGACTTCATATCCGCTGTCCGAAACGGTTCATTAAAATTAATGGTGGTTCTGGTAACCTAATCAGTTTCTTCTCCGGCAGTAGATATTATATTTTGAGACGGGTAGAAGACAACCAAATATTAGCACTCGAAGACTTGCCTGAAAACTGAACGTCAGTCATCTCTCATTGATAATCTGGGAACAGCAGCTCTATCCATACCACATTCAACGCGTGCAGTTCTTGCTCCTCTCGATTATGATGCACGTAGGGTTTTTTGTCATTGGGTTTTACGGAAAGCTTGCAGAAACTTCTAATTTTCGACTCCAGATTTTATTTAGTGACGAGGCTGGGTTTACAAGAGACGGAATATTCAATTTTCATAACAATCACGTCTGGGCAGATGAAAATCTTCCATGCTGTTGTTGAACTGCATCACAAAACCGTTTTTTCGCTAAATGTTTGGCTTGCTTTTTGTTTAGTTGGTCCAGTAATTTCTCCCTAATCGTTTAACGGGACAAGTATACTGGGATTTTTTAAGAAATGAATTACCCGTTTTGTTGGAAGACGTGCCACTTTTAACAGATTAAATATGGGTTTATGCACGATGAGCTCCTGTGCATTTTTCCATCGTAGATTAGATTTCTTAAATCAAGATTACAAGCGAGAAGATGGAGTAGGACGGGGTGACCAACTGCATGCCGTCCTAGGTCCCCTGACCCTGACACCTCTAGACTTCTATGTTTGGGGGCATCTAAACATTAGTGTACGCACGATGTGTAAACAATATGAAAGAACTCAGGCAACGAATCGTAAATGTTGCGAGGACATTCGGAGGACTCCAGGAATTTTCGAAAGATTGCGTCGATCTTCATAAGAAGGTGTTTGAAGCGTGCTTCGAAATGACGGTGGACCTGTTAGAACAATTTCTTTGTTTTACTTTAAATAAACATTTGATTAGTTTACATTGCGATCAGAATTTCTTTGAAAATTTTTATCCTACTATAAACAGATCTGCAATCGACTATATGTCAAAATAACAGTTGATTGCGGACCCATGTTGACTAAGACTTTTTTGTTTATTTCCACCAGTACTACAATTCGGGTAACACACTCACTCCGACAACCTTTTTTTAGACACATCTGTATAAGACTACTGATGCGGACAAAAAGTTGCAGGTTTAGCATGATGGCACTTTTTGTGCGCGATTGTTTTTCAAACTGTCGCGCATTTCAGAGTTTGGGCAAATTTCAATGAAATTTCATAGTAAATAGTCTCAATAGTTAACTAGTTTATTGTCCAACAGAACAAGATTCCAATAATAAGACAAAATAACAAAAATAAAATAACATTAGTGTGCAATAATACATTTGAAAAAAAAAACATACAAATATAAAAGGCCAATAATTCAAAACAAAAAGCCAACTAATACTACATAACAAACTATAAATAAAATCGGAAATGCATACATCAAAAAACTGAAAGAACAAAATTATAGCGTATGAAATATTAAAAAAAAAATAATATATACACTTAAATATAAAACTGATTGAAAGGGTCACTATATAACAAGTTGGCGTTTCTGTACATATGGCTTAGCGGAGCCTTGTAAGAGTGTCAGTGCGAGCTCTAATAGTGGCAAATGTAGCGCATGACCTAGAACTATAGTTAGGGTCAATGAAAGATATTTGACTTAGAAGCGAAGGTGAATCAACACTGCCATTTATTAATTTTAAAAGAAATTTGGCGCTGCTTCATCTCTTCTCTGAGAAAGAGGAGGAGGTCATGTCTATGCAGCAAGAGGGTATAATCTGTCCGCGAGCCGGAATAAATCCATCAAGTTTAACGATAAGTATTTAAGAAATCTTTCTGAACTCGCTCGATGAGGAGCTGTTGGTAAAGATAGTGCGATACCAAACAATAAGCTATACATCTAACTTGATAGCACAACTGCATAAAATAAACTTTGATTGTTAAAAATGTTAGAGAAATCTCTACAGAACGTATAATGAAACCTAGAGAGGCAGAAGCAGCGAACACAATCGAGGATGTTGAGGGGAGAAAATTAAGTATTGATCGAAAATTACGCCAGATCTTTAAATTGCGTAACCCTAGGTATCTCTAACTGGTGAGCACTGTATATGAAAATGTAGGGGTTTATACTTTTGGTGTAGGAAAGTATCGCACACTTGCTAATAGTTAAGCATATGCTGTTAGTATTATACCAGTCCTCAATGATGTCTAAATTCCCCTGCAATTAGTTATAGATGTTATACGACTATAGCTCTTAAGGTCATTTCCATAAGCCAACACTTTAAAATCAAATCTGTCCAGGAGGTCATTAATATATAAATTAAAAGAAGCGGTCCTAAGTTGGAGCCCTGAGGCACCCCAGATGAAACTCGAAATGGAGCAGATGTAAAATCATTAAATTGAACATAGGACGATCGGTTATGTAAGTATGATCAATCGCAATTGAAATTAAAAAAATCAATTATTAATTGAAGTGGCTGATTACAAAATGAAATTTTTATTATCGGTGGAAACAAATAATTTAATTAAAAATTTAATCGATTACGGCCCATTAAGGATTACATGCGAAATGAATATAATACAAATATTTACGGAAAGTTAACATGTTTTCAGACACAATAGGCAACAAGGCTCGTATCTCTGTCCCATTTATGACCTTGTAATGTTACGCACACCAACCAGAACACGCTGTATGTAAACAGCATGCACTGTTAATCAACGATGAGATGTTGAACTTTTTAGGTTATAAATAAGTATGATGCGCTTTCTCACCAAATATCGTACGTGTAATTCCCGTTTTGACCGGGGGCCAACTGATTAGATTCATTTGTTTGGTTCTTTTTTTTTGTTGCTATTGCACAACTAAACGCATGTTGTCTCACGGTCAGTAATAACAACACGTACGCTTACTATACACCACAGCTGGGTAACCACATATTTATGATTCATGTAAATAGAACGCGTTCTTCAGATGCTCTACAGGGTGATTCTCAATATATGCGACAAACTTTAAGAGCTGATTCCTGAAGTTATTTTGATCATAAAAGTTCATATGAGTATATGTCCAAAACGGTTTGGTTTTAAAGTTATTTAATGTTTAATAATAAATTATGAACTGTGACTAACACGATATAATATCACAGTTGGTTCTTCTACTCAACTATTGTGTTGAGAGGGAATTGTTTATTTGTGATTTCAATATTTGTCAATAGTTGTCAGAGTATCATTCAGTTTTATTGCCAGTTCTGTTTTCTAAAATGAATTACACGAATGCTGAGAATCTGTGATACGTATTTCGTTTACGGTCTGCCAATGGAAATTCGCGTGCTGCTAGACGTCCTTTATGAAGAACGATACCCGAACCGTATCATCCCGCATCATTTCATATTTGCCCGTCTCACCAACGTCTTAGTGAAACGGGAAATTTTAAAAAAACAGACGACTGATAACGGGCACCCATCATCTACAGTGAGAACTCCACAAGTTGAAAAATGGTACTAAATGAATGAGAACATCCTACTACAAGCACCAGAAAATTGCCTTTGCTTTAAACATTAGTCAGCCACGGTTTGGAGAATATTGAAAGATCAACTGTTGTATCATATCACATTCAACGGGTGCAGGTACTTTTGCCGCAGATTTTCGCAAAGAGTGGCTTTTTGTCAATGGATGCAACACAAAATCGCAGAAAATCCTACTATCTGCTCAAATATTCTTCCCGACGAGGCTACTTTCTCAAGAACCGATTATTAATTTCATAATAATCACATATGGCCGAAGAAAATCCGCACGAACTAGTGAATGCCTGTCATCAACATCAATTATCTGTCAATGTGTGGCGGAATTGTTAGAGATCACTTGATAGGTCCACATTTTTACCGATGCGTTTAAACGCGAGGTATAATCGCAATTCCTTGAAGAGGAGCTACCCCTACTGCTGAAAGAATTCGTTGCAATTAAGATTCAAATGTATTTTATGCATGACGGTGCTCCAGCGCATTTAGTTTAGTTGCTCGCGAGTTTTTGGACATACTATGCAGATCGGTGGATAGGACGGGGAGGTCCACAACCTGGCCTCCTCGATTTCCAGACTTAATTCTTTGGACTTTTTTCTCTGGCCACCTTAAATCATTAGTTTATACGACTCCCATTGAAAATGTTGATGAACTGAGAAATCGTATTATCGCAGCTTTTCAAAACAATTCGAAATACCCCTGGTATTTTAGAACGGACTCGCCAGTCAATACACGGAGGATAGAAGCTTGTATTGCAGTTGGGCGTCATTTCAACAGTTAGTATAAGTTAATTTTGTTTTACTAATTATTTTGTTAATTACAATAAAAACATTAATTATGTTAATTTACTATTAAACATTGTACAACTTTAGAACTAAGCGATTTTGGACATATGTTCTTATGAACTTTTATGATCAAAATAACCTCAGGAATCAGCGCTTAAAGTTTGTCGCATATATTGAGAATCACCCTGAATAAAAAAATTTGCATACCGTACAAGCTAAGGAAGCGACTAGTGAAGTTAGCAAATGCAATATGTATTTCTAACTATACACAACTATTAAAGCTCTACTGACAGTAATAATAAATTCAATTCATCGGTTCTAACGCTTTCAAATAGCTATACAGTGTCACAGGCTACTTATTACAAGTTTGCTTACCAACCGAATCGAAAAGCAATGGCAACGTACTTCGAGTGACCTAACCTTGAATCCGTAATCGTTTGGCCAACCAAAATATACCATAGTAAAAGAAGAAACGAATAACTACTTTCACAAAAACGTTTTAAACTGAGTGAAAGGTGTTGAGGCTCCTGCCATAGAAAATTAAGTTCTTCACGCGGTTAATACTGACCAATGACCTAGAGCAGAGGCCGGCAAACTTTTAAGCCGGAAGAGTCAACCGCAATAAGAATATCGTTTTCATAAATTTCAAAGAGCCACGAATTGTCATTTCTGCTTTTACATTGTATTTCAAATTTGAATCGTATAAGAAGGGGACTATTAGATAAAATACAACGTAACTTATTATTATTTTGTATTATTTATATTATTACTATGTTACAAAATATGGTACTACGCTAAAGAAAACAAACAATGAAATATTAAAAAAAATCAATGTGATAAACTATTCACTTAATGTTAATATTATTTTCTACCTGTTGTTGAGCAATTACACAGATAAATTCCCTTTATTTTCTTACAGTATTCAGAAATACTATTGTTGGTGATATTAGATGTAATATAAACGATTTGAAAAAATTATAAGATAAATAATCGAAAGATACTACAACACGCACACCAATGTCGCTAAATGTCAAGAAAATTCATTTAATGTATGAAATTTGTATGTAGCTAACTTCGCTCATTAAATTGGTAATAAGTTAATAAGGTAATAAGGTAATAACTTTAAAAATAAAAATTCGAATAACTACCAACAAAACATTAAAAAACATCCCTTATATCAAGCAATAACTGAAACAAAAAAAAATCCTGAAACACCACTCAGAATTATATATCCTTAAAGCTGACAAATCAAACAAAACTGTAATAAGGTTAAAAGAGGATTATCAAAAAAAAAAAATTGGATTTAATAGAGGATAAAAACACTTATGTAAAAAGTAGTAAGGACCCGACAGAAAAAAATCAAAAACAAGTTAATAAACTTATTAAAAAATGGGAAACAAAAAACTGCATTCAAAAGACAGAAGCTATAAACTAAAAATTAATAACGCGCATGCTCCAAGAATTTACACTGTTGAAAATTTTAACACTTTTTTGACTAATTTAATAGTCAGGAGAGGTCCACACTGTTTTCGTGTTATTTTTCGAGAACTATAGAAGTTTAAATTGACGAACAAAAATAGTCAAGTATTTGTCTATTGCTAAGGGGTATTTTGTCCAACTAAACACGCTGGAATTATGATATACTTCTAGTCACATTTATTTGATCTAGACTAGAACAAATTTACTAGCTGTTTAACTAAATGAATCGATCTATTTGATGATTTAACACCGTTTTTAAACACAACGTCTTTTTAATATGCAACTCCTATTCTTAGTGCTATAATTTCTCTCTTTAAGACTTTCTCAATTATAAATATACAGAACCACTCATTCAAAAGTTTTGTTTCACTAAACGTACTAATTTTAAAATGATTTTTTGAGAACCATTATAAATTAAGTGAATGTTTATGCTATTGATTCAAATCTGAACTAATTACGTAAATGGTTGTCCCAATACATCTTAAGATTGAAATTTTTTATGCCCACTGGAATTAACGTTTAATAACACAGGTTACATCTTTGCAGGGTCATCACATTTGTGGTTGGTTTGGATATGTTAATACGCAGAATCAAACACGAAACAGATACACGTGCAAATGCAGGTGTGCGTATAATGCAATACTGTATTAGATTAGGTGGGGTTTCTATATTTTTATCCGAGGGAAAAATTCTGATGGTTGATGCTTCTGAATGTCTAGAGAAAATAGTAATCCTCTCATCTGACAAAGAATTCGCACCAAATCTAGTAATTTCTGTTCTAACTACACACATGTAGTTCAATTCGTCTGGCAAAGTTTGTAAAAATCAACACTAAAATATTTGACTAGCGCAAAATTAACGCCAACACCGTAATATTTTCAACAGTGTATGGTTTGCCTAAGATCCATAAAGAAAACATACCATTACGACCAATAATATCAGGTCTGCAAAACCCGACATATGAATTGTCCAAATTTTTATCAAATTCATTAAGTAAATTAATTGGAAAAAGTAAATACCATACTAGAAATTCATGGGCATTTGTTAAATTTATCAAAACCCAAAAAATACCTATCAACTATAAATTAATCAGTTTAGATGTTATTTCTTTATATACTAATATTCCCAATGAATTGGCAGGTGAAGCAATAAAAGAAAGATGGAATGAATTAAAATTACATACACCATTACCCTAGAAGAATTTATAGAAGCAACAACCTTATGTTTAGACACTACATATTTTAAATTTAACAACAATTTTTATACACAAACATTTGGTACTGCCATGGGATCACCAATATCAGCAGTGATTGCCAATTTAACTATGGAAAAATTGGAAAAAACGGTTTTAAATAATATTGATTTTGGCATTCCATTTTTCAAGAGATATGTCGATGACTGCATACTAACGATCCCTAAAAATAAAAGCAACTACATTCCGAAAAATTTAACTCTTTTCATCCGTGTTTACAATTCACTATTGAAAATGAAAAAGAATCAACCATAAATTTCTTGGATGTGCAAATTTCACACAAGCAAGGACAAATTTATACAAATTGGTTCATTAAACTACCCTTTTGTGGCAGATTTTAAATACTATTCACAACACCAATTTAAAATAAAATTAGTACAAACTAACAACTTGGTAGACCGATGTATGGAATTTTCGGAAAAAAAATTCCGGAAGTCACCATCTACTTTGTTATTGTAAATTGAACACCCTGTATATTTTTACATATTTAGATTTACCTATTTTTAAGCTTTATAAATACTTTTTATAATTTAATTCGGCTGTTCTAGAGTTATCTCTAAAAAAACCTGCTCTAGCAGACATTTATTCAAAAGATAAGAGAACATTTCCCTAGCAGCAAAATTTAAATTTCCCACAATTATTATTAGTAACTTCAACAGAAAGACATCAAAGCAGTGTCCTACATTGACAAATATTGTACAATTTAAGGCGACATCTTTTGAAATAACAAGCACTCCTTAAAGCCTCCTCTTAAGGCACTTAACCGGTAATTATTTATTAATTCACAAGCCCCTATCATTGCTCTTGCTAGTATAGTGATTGGTTTAATAAACCATGAGCTCCCCCGCCTGGTGGCATATTCTATCGGTTCAATACAGCAATAATTACATCAGATAGCCAAATTTAAATTGCCTGCAATTATTCTTAGTAACTTCAACGTACAAATATAAAATTACCTACTATTTTGTACTACATTCATAGTTATTTTAATGCCTTTACGTTGAAGTTACTAAAAAAAGTGGCGGGAAGTTAAATTTTTCCTTTGGTATCCCCGATTTCGAAAACGTCATAAAATCTTGCAAAATATTAACTTTAACCATAATATTATGTTAACATAAGTTACAGAGAAATAAAAAAGGATTAAAAGAAAATAACAAAATACAGGGCGATCATTTAAAAAAAACAGACATAAATGACACTATGCACAGTACATTTGTCCTCCTATAAAAAAATACCCTGTATATTATAATCACATTTTATTATACTCACAGTGTAGGGTCATTCCCTGTCTGCGTAATTCCTAAATATTGCTTCTGGCAAATTAACAACATGGCTACCGTGATATGTTTTGTTACAACATGCGATCTCGAAATTCCAAACGTTTTCTTGAATAACTTGGCAACGCAGCAATGAAAAATAAGCTGCTTTAATATAATAATTAAATCTTTAAAAATATATTGGGTGTTCCATTAAAAAAAAATTGGCTTTTATTGCGCTACTCTTCTACTGAACATTCTGTATATCTTCAGATAATTTTAAAATAAAGGCCTTCAGATCCGTTACAATTATTGTATATAATATTTTGTTCTATAGAAAGCATGGAATATTATTATTCCACACTATTGGCCTGGACTGTATATCGGAATAGCAAACTACCATGTGATTCAAAATGATTGTCGCAAGAAAAAAACTGTTTTCCGGAAAAAATTATCTATACTTGTTACCAATTTAATGAGCGAAGTTAGCTACAGACAAATTTCATAAATTAAATGGATTTTCTTGACATTTAGCGACATTGGCGTGCGTGGTTGTAGTATCTTCGATTATTATCTATATAATTTTTTCAAATCGTTTATATTTACATCTAATATCACCAACAATAGTATTTCTGAATACTGTAAGAAAATAAGGGAATTTATCTGTGGTAATAGCTCAACAAACAGGTAAAAAATCAATATTAACATTAAGTGAAATAGTTTATTACATTTTATAATTTTATAGGCTTATCATACACCTTCAGCGCAGTGAGCTGTCAAAAGAAAGTTACATTTCATCCCTATAAATTCTACGGTACAGGAATTAATACCATTAGATCACGATTAGGCGGATTGGAATATTGTCATTGTTTAATAAGAATTAAGGGACGATGACTTGCTAAACAAATCATTTTTCTCGGATGAAGCCTGGTTTTTATAAACAGACTATATCAATTTACAAAACTATTGTATCTGGTCTGCAGAAATCCCACACGAATTCGAGAAACGCAATTGCACCCGTAAAGTTGGAGTTTGGTTAGCTATGTCCAGGCAACGAAAAATAGGGCCAATTTCTTCGAGGAAACTGTAACAGCCCAACGTTACCAACAGATGTTGCAATTGTTTATTGCAGAATTACAAGAAAATGAGCTTGAAGCAGGTTATTTTCAGCACGATAATGCTCCAGCACATACTGCTCGACAAACCTGCCAATATCTTCAACAGTTTTTTGCTGACAGGTTCGTTAGAGCACAAAGATGGCCACCAAGATCGCCTAATCTAACCCCATTAGATTGCTTCATGTTCGGCTATCTAAAAAATAGGATCTACAGAAACCGCATGCATACCATAGAAGAACTGAGAGATCAGTTTTGTCACTTTAGAATTATACTAATTGTATGTTTATAATTTAAAGTAATAAATAAAATTAGTTAAACACCAGTTAGTACTGAATTGTAAAACCATAATTTAGTAAAGTTAAATTAATTAAATTTCATTTTTACAAGCAGAAACACCAATCCATAGTCGTTTATATAATGCGAGTTCAAATATAAGTTACTTTCCTTATTTATGACAGATCCGTAACTTTCTTATGTTCCCACACTGACTTAGTTCAAACTCACGGGACCCTAAATTATATATAAAAAAAAAATCTAATATAAAACTAGCAACACTAAAAACTTAATGTTTGTTAAATTAATAATATACAGAAAGCAATAAAACTTTGTAAAAAATATTTCAATTTTATTTTAATCTAGCACGACATTTCGTACCTATACAACCACAAAAAATTTTACTGCGCCACTAATTAATTCATTCACCATTCATAATTCATAACACCCGACAATTAAGCGATGAAGTAAAGTAGTACTATCACCGTAAAATATTTTTATTACCTTTTTTATACTCGCATTTAAAAGCATGTTATTAATTTTGAATTCAGTAAACTGCAAACAACATTCGAATGCATGATTTTGCGGTTAGACACTGATATTTATGTAAATGTCAACGATTAAACTTTTAAACATGGGCGAAACTATATTTAGAATACATTAAATAAAATTGGTAAACAAGATTCTTTGCTGTTTGATATCTAATACCTATAATTCTACAATCGACGCATTGTGAACGTTTTCAAAAGTAAATACTGAGTGAGTTACAGCCGTGAAAATGTGTAACTTTATGATATTGTGATAATATTCGATTAGGGATAAATATTTATTCCTTTCTTAGTCATACACCTAATAGATAAACTGATTTCATCGATATACCATGTGAATGCACGCGTGTTGCTGATGGATATAGTAAAAAGCAAAGAGGGGCTAGAGTAGGTGGTTTCTGTTTGTTAGAACAAGAAGAGGGTAAACGCATTATTCTATTCTAATCCAGCTTGTTGCATGTTTATCTTAAGGCGGATTCACACTTATGCAAAACACTCGCGGCAATTCTTTCAGAATTGCATAATCTGAATACTAAAGTACATGCAACCTTTATTCAAATAAGAATTGCTGCGAGAAATTGTATAAATGTGAATTCGCCTTTACTACACAACGTTATTTGTCCTGTACATTTGTTGTAGCAGCAACATTCTATTTGAGCAGTATTTCTATTGGTCTTATAGTCATAATTTTTATTACTATTAATTGCCAAAAGGTTATATTTTACGTTTTCAGAGGTTGTGGAAAGATTGCAATGACAGGCTAAATACAAAAAGCCAAGAGGTTACTGCGTTTCCGGAAACTCCATGTCAGGCAGTTCCCACAATAACAAAAAAAACTATTATTGATATGCTTTAAACCCTGATTTTGAAAGTGCATTTGTTTATCTTAACATTAACAATAAACGTCATTATGATGGAACTTATAATAATTCCAACTGAGGGTTCTTTTATTCTCATCACATAGTGTTTGACCAGGTAATAAATTAATGTAATGGTTTGTTTAAATTTTACAACAGAACATTAAACAACTGTGTGACGTTATAGGCCTTGGCTCACATAGTACCTAGTCTTGTCACGATTGAGCTATATTCTTGTAGACGACTAGCTAGAGTTAATATGTTTATGGACAGGTCGACCGCGTGCACACTGTATATAACAAAAAATAAATTGCATGACAACAAAATGAATTCAAGTCGAAATTTTTAAAAAGATAATAGTATTTATAGGTGCACATCATTGGTAAACATGTGAATTTTTACGGTTACATTTTATAACGCCTACCTTTGTCTTTCTTCCTAGAATCGATTTATATTGTCAATCGTACTAGATAAACATGTCCTCTATTTAATTTATTTATTAATACGATCCTGAAAGGCTGTGTAACGGCTTCAATTATGTACTTTTGACTTATACCTACATAAAAACTTTTACGTACAATCAGCAGTTTTTAATATTATTTTTTCTTTGCATACAATTACTTTCAAATTAGGGATCTTTAAATCTTAATTCTTAATGCTCTTCAATTCCAAGTAACTTTTTTAATAATATTTGGTCTTTAACAAAGCACTTGTAAAATATTGACGAAGACATTTTGCAATTCGAAGAATTTCCTGTTACCCACACACTATCACAACACAATTATCGCCCATAATTTCAGGAAATATTTTAACCAATTTTAAACGTTAAGCAACGCAATTTGAACTTACGTCACCCAAAGCATTAATTTCTTTATTTCCACTGGTGAACTCCTCTCCGTAACCCTCAGATTCTTCCGAAGATTTTGTCACTTCAGAACGATCCGATACCTCAGAACTACAAACAGATTCTGCATCACTGTACGAGATTGTTCTCAACCACTTTGAACACTTTTCGTAAGTAGTATTATCATTAATGTGAGTGTCGGAGTCATCATTCCCTATTGTTGTTGCTGTCGTACCGTTTAAGCGACAATTTTTACATAGATCACACACATTGTTCACTGCATCTTTCACTTGCTCCATTTTGGAAGGACGTTCGTCCACAATGTAGTTACAATAAATAAATGTGGATGGGTTTTAGTTGTGTTTTTAAGCACTGTTTACACTTTGTAGTACATGCTGAGCGCGTTTGAATAACACACACGACTGGCTTACAGCCTAGCTAGCGTCGATTGCTAACTGAATTTGACTGTCTTTAACGTGCGATACGATACAAAACAAATCTACTGGCATTTTTAATTTGCGCATGCGTCAAATATATAAAATAAATAAATAAATTTGAAGTAATATTTTAATATATAATGTATTTAGGAAAATATATATTCTGATACGTAGCAAATACATACTATTAAAAATATATGTGTAGATACATGCATTTTACATTTTTTGAATCAGTCTGTTGATAAGTTCGAGTAGGTTGGCAATGGATGAAGTTACGACAGCTAAATTATTTTTTCGACAATGATGGTATTGTTTATGTTGCTGTCACTTCATGTCTCATATTTGTCTGATTCGAAAATTTATTCTCTCACACTGGTGATTTTTCATCAAGTTACAATATATCGCCAAATATGAATATTGTCATTCCATATTTAGGAAATCGTGATTTTCAGTGGAGCTCGACATGAACCAATGCTCGGAATCGCACAAATTCGTATTCGTTTAGCACATTTATAGATTCACATCTTAATAATCTCTTTATTAGGATGAAACACAATTATTTCATATTATCATAACTCCAACTTTAATCGAGCTGCTTCAAAATTTAAAACCATTAAAAACACTATAATACACATGTGCGGTGAAGCAGTAGCAAGTGTGACGTTTTTTTTTTTCTTTTAAATAATAAAACACTATAAATATTAACTTTTCAGCTTGTATATATTTATCGAAAGAGCGCCTGCTAAACGTTATTTATAATATACATATGACACACGACGTAAGAGGTATTTATATCTATTTTCCTATGCCACAAATAACAATGGATTGATAATGTAGGTAACCGAAATTAAATCATCTATACGATATACTGCTACCACATTTAACAACGGATGCAAGTAGATATGTTATGATAAATCTTAATATCTTACATATACGTCATTTCTTGTCTGTGAAATCCCAGACACCACCAATGCAAATGATAAAAAAAGAACGCCATAGAAAATAAAGGCAAGGCATGTTATAATATGTTCGTGAAATATTGTTTGCTTTCGCTAGGAATTTGCACATGTGACATTTTTCTATCAATTCTTCCCAATATACCGTTGGGTTTTATCTATGATAAAGTTAGCATACGATAATTTATTTGTAGCAAATATATAATATTTCTTTTGTTGCATAAGATGAAAGTATATTTACATTGAACGAATATTATTAAATCTATCACTTAAATATTGCTTATTAAAGATTTAGAAATTCGTATTTCTGGGAATTGAAATAGTGATTATATTAAAATTATATCAGTCGATTTATTTGCAATTGAAACACTAAATGCTATATTAATTGAGCAGATTATGCAAAGATGACCCAAAGGAACATCTTTTATTAATACTACAGAATTAGACTAACGTCATTTCTTTATAACAATTAATTCCAAACAATAAATCACTGCTAATTGTAATATCAATTCACTACATTAACAGATCTGGTGATGACGTAAGAATCAGTATAAAGACAACAAAATTGATGTTATACATTGAGATCGAGAATGATTGTCATGATCCTATACTATTTTCCGCGATGCGTAAGTCAATATTTTCATCCAATCATTGTAATGAAATTAGTAATACAGCGTTTCCTCAAATTTTGCTGTCAAAATTGACATGTTCTACATAGCCGTGCCAGGCCGTGCGTTTCGTGTTTGAATTTTGCTTATTTAGTCATTCCATATTATTGTTTGCTAATTTTCACATACAGTCTTTCTCAAGACTACGCCTTCATTTCGCATTGAGAGCGTACCCACCTAGCCAAATTTACATTGCCCGCAATTATTCTTAGTAACTTCAACTTTGAAACATAAAATTACCTACGATTTTGTATTACATTAATAGTTATTTTAATGGGTTTACGTTAAAGTCACTAAAAATAGTGGCGGGAAATTTAAATTTGGCTATTAGGGTAACGTGTTTTTTTTTTTGCAAAATGCCATTTACACTGGACCAAGATAAATTTATTTGGAGGGATACTTCGAAAGGTGGCGAGGAGGTGATGGGCAGTGGAGATATTCAGCTGTATTTTGTGCTGAAGAATTTATAAATCAATTTGCCGAAATATGTAGGAGACGTATAGTAGGACCGATATTCTCTGAGGAAAACAATAACAGCAGCCAGATATAGACTTCTATTAATGAATTTGAGAACAATTATTTGATGATGAATTACAGCTAGCTATTTCAAAATGACAATGCTACTGCTCATACAGCAAAGAAACAAGAAGAGTATTTGCAGGAATTTTTTGATAACAGAGTTATTGGCTTTGAATGTTGGCCACCTAGATCACCCGATCTTACACCACTTGACTTTTTTTAATTTGGTCATCTAAAAAATAAATTTATCGAAACCTCTTACATAATATGGATCAATTGAAATGAAGCAATAAGAAATTAATTAGAGATATTACAAAATGAGTCAATTAATAAATGTTTCTGAACATGAAGAAGAGGTAGATGCTTGCATGAAAATAATGGTGGTCCTCACTTTGAACACAGCATGTAAGCAGTGGCAGGTATGTTAAAGAGACATGTTCCATTTGTTTAATTTATATTATATTTTTCTTGTAGAGCATATGGTTATGAAAAGCATCCATCCATTATTGTCGATTCAGTATCTCGTATAAATTATGAAGAATGTCTGATATAAGTTAAGATATGACATAAATGTGTATTTTTAATACTTTGTGTGGTATTTAAACTTCTAGTAACCTTTAATTCAACACCCGGTTTATTTTTTATCAGACCATATCTGTTTTGAAAAATGTTTAATTAGCTAGATTTTTTGCGCGGGAGTTGAATGACTCATACCTTAGATGCAATTTTGGTGCACTACACTTGTTGAGCGGGTTGACATTAGTGTATATTAAGTTGCATACGCACAATTAGACAAATACGGCACAATGACCGCACATTACTCTGTTTTATTAACTAACTTCATTCAAAACAGTGGATGTAAATATTGATATAATCTTCGTGGAAAATGGAATAGGATCAGGACAGTCTTATTCGATCTCACGGTATAATAACTGACCCATTTCAATGTACCGCCAGATTAGTTGTAATTCGGTGTGCTGAAGTCGGTGGCGCGCAACTTTGTCGGTAAAATAGAGATTTGTATGACAAGATCAAATTACCTAAATTTTTGGTGTCAAAGTGGTTCAAATTCACTTCAAATTCGTCGTGTAAATGGCAACTTTGATAGACTTTGATGACGTCACATCAAATTTTACTGACATAAGAAATAGTTGTTGCAACAAATTTTTATATCAAAGCAACACAAATTATTTTGTAAAAGGTTTAAATTTAATTAAAATAGAAGAATTATTACTAGCTGTGTCTGTAATTGATAGAAACACTTCGCTACTCTACAACTCCTTCTCCAAAACAATCTTAACTCTTAACTTCAAATTCAAAAATAAACAACCGTGAAGCTAGTATGTTGAGGTTCCTGAATTTCTTTAAACCTTCGGCTGTCAAAATTAAACTTTGTAATGTAACTTTTGGTAACAAAGTCTAGACATTTTTTAAAAAACTTTGATACACTTTGATTGTGCCATACAGGCTTAAAAGCCGTATCCTTTTTTACCGTTTGACTTAGCTTGTCTTAGTTTTGTGAGTTAAGCTACGAGCTACTCATTACGAATGATCAAACCAGCCGACTAACTGCATTTCTAGAGAGTAGCTTGTAGCTTAACTCACAAAACTAAGACAAGCTAAGTCAGACGGTAAAAAGAATACAAAGTTTCTACTCCCAGATTAGTAACGTAACGAATACGTGATTTTACACATTTGCGAATGCGAATATGTGCAACGTCATCTATTAGTTTTCAGTTTACAACTATACGAACACTTGCATTAAGCACACGCAGAAAATTAAATTTCTCCATCACCGCAGTGAAACTAGCAAAGTACACCCGAATGGTTTTGACTTTTTACGTCTTGTCAATTCAAGTTTAATTTTGAGGTTATTGATGGTTATTATAATGTAATAAACTGCAAATGTGTGCTCAAAAGGTTGTTTTAGGATTTCAATGAATTTGAATATTAGTTTTTGTTTTTCTAAATTCAAAATGAATAATAAAATAATTGCATAAAATATGCAATATTCGCATATTTATTGCGAATGCGAATATTCAAAAACATGCGAATATTAGCGAATGCGAATATTATCCCAGATCACTATTCCAGATATTAAAAGACCAAACTTCAATGTATTTTTGTATTATGGCGTTAGATATGAGCGATAAAAGTTTACAGACCCTAGCGTGAATTTCTTGTACGTTAAAATAAGTGTGAAAACGAAGGGTTGCTCTTTAAAATAAAATATTTCGGAAAACTCTCTCAAAATAATTCCAGAATAAACTTTCTAATTAACATTCAGCGCCACGTATTGCATAATTGGATAAACACATCTATATTAGCCGAGATACAAACCAAACTGTTACACCTCCTCAACCTAACTCAGTGAGTCCAGCGTATTTCCGACAGATGGTGCATCGCACCCACCGAACAGGAGAGCGGGAAAACGCCATTCAAATTTTCAAATACCGCGTTCGTACATAACAGCGCACGACACCACCAGTCCGCGTGCGGTCTTGCCGGCATCGCACAGCTGATCCCGACGACAGAAACACCGGCCTCACCAGCAGCGGCACCTGAGTGGCGGTCGTGCACGCGAAGTTGAACGATCTCCTCTCCGCTCAGAGCCTGCTGCATCTATTAGAGGTTAAAAGCGCATAGTCGTCGTGTCGTCCTTGGAAGAAAATCAAGAAACGGTTGAGCCGCGCATCATCATCTCGCATTTAGTAAGACGTAAATGAACGGAAGAATAATAAATAATTTAAAAATACAAGCGAGGAACTTGTACTATTATTATTATTGTTATATCGTTACAAGTTGTGGCGCTTAATTCTGTGTTGTATTTCCCGCACCTATTTTGTTTCGTATATATCGAGAGGAAAGCATCAGCGTGTTTGCTGTTTATTTTTAGCTTGGGGATTCGGAAACAACGTGCCGTCCATCTCGCGTTGTAACAACAGCCAGTAAACTTTCGGTGGAGTGATCGTCGTGTGTTTTGTGTCCACCTCTATTAAAAAAAAAAGAAAATACCTTTTATACGATTTTAATTTTAAATTTACAATTTTACCCTCTTAGCCACCTTTAAACTGTCCAGATTCGCGTTATGAAACCTCCATAATAGTGTTTTGTAGTACTGCATACGGATTCTAAGTTACTCGATTTTGAGAAAGTGCATCGAAACACCTGCCTAACCCCAGAAAAGGATTTCTAAACATCACAGCATCTTTAGAAGGTAAGTCGAAGTTTCCGTTGTAGTTTCTCGCTGGCCCATTGGCTAGTTTGAAGGAACACGTGGGTTGGCGGTTTGTTTATATTCCCACGAACTATAGCAGGTTTAACGGGCATGTGTTCGAACCGGTTCGAGCTTTGATGGTGTCATGGTGTTGGATTTTATACAATACAATTAAACTCGGGAACAGGTTTTGGTGTATTAGTAAAATATAGATTAGGGTATTATCTGTGTTTCCTTTGACAGTGTCGTGCTATTCAAAGAATATTTAATTTAATTAACCCTTACTGGCAAGGATAAGAAAGATGTACAACTTTTTTTATTCTTATTGATTGCGGTATTATTCTTTAATTACAAAACAAATACGTTTTCATTTGGTTTAACTATACAGGGTGTAACAGCGGTAGCACCTTGGTCTCTGGTAGTCAAATGGCAAGAATTTTTGAAATGTTTTATATTGGGATATATGTAGGCGGATTAGATCTACAATTTAAAAATAATGTGCAATATACAGGGTGTTCCAAAACTTAGCAGCGCATCAAAGTGATGTTTTTCTTAATGGAACGCCCTGTATTTTATGGCATTTTTGAAATGTACACTAAAAACTAGAACAATTTTATTTAAGGTTCCCTATACCTAATTTTTATAGTTTATGAAATATTTCAATATGTTTAAAAATGCAATGTTGCTAAAAAAGTTTAGTATCTCGGAAACGAATTAATTTAGAGAAGTGAAATGAAAACCGTAAATAGCAAATCCCTTGGCTGATTGAATGCGACATTCAACGTTTTCTAGTAGTATACAGGATGTTCAATTACTTAAGTCAAAGTTTGTGAACTTTACTCCTGCGAAACTTTGTTATTTTAAATGGAACACGCAGTATATTTTTACATTGACAGATAGAAATTTTTATTCTCTTTAAACCAGTAGTAGGAGTCCCTATACCTATCTCCACTAGTTTTTAAGTTGTTTGGATTTTTTTAGGTGGTCTAAGTAAATTGTCATTACTTTAATTTAATCTAGGTAGCTGGTGATTTTTTTGAATGTGTCAATTTGCCGTGCATCCCGTCAGTACCATGAAAGTATATTCGTTGCAATAAAGAGCTGATAGGATTTAGTTGCTGGCGAAAAAACTTTGTGAATTTTATTCGTCCCTAACTTTGTTATTTTAAATGGAACATCCGGTGTATGTTTACATTGATTTATTTAATTAATTTTACTATTCGAAGAAACTTTATTTTTCATAATTTACCTGAATATCATAAACGCTAAGAAGTATATACAAACTAAACAAAACAACAGTAAATATTTTTGTATAAAAAGGTAATAACAAGGGATTTTTGTATGTATCTATAAAATAAAGGGGAAAAAGACGCAATGAAATAAACGAAAAGGCACTAGGATTCAACATAATTGCCATTTTCTCCAATGCACAACATAGCTCTTTCTTCAAATGCTCTTCTAACGTTCCTCAGCATATTTGGTGTTATCTCTTCCGATCCACCTATTAGGAAATTTTCTATCAAGGTAGTTTCTGATGGACCATTTGAAATGGGCAGCAGCCTCGTCTAGTTGAAACCACATCCGGTTTCTAATAACTAAGGGAATGTTTTCCAAAAGGGCACAAAAGTCCCTGTTAAGGAAGCTTAGAAATTCGTTTCGATTTAGGTGTCTATTGAAGAAATGTGGACCAATTACATGATACCTATAATGTCTACAAACACGTTCAAACTCCACCTATGCTGCCGATCCAAGGTATGAAAAAGATGACGATTTTCAGTATCATAATAATGGAAATTGTGACAGTTTACTAGTCTGTTATTATGGGATGTGGATTCGTCAGTGAATAGAACATAATTGAAAAAATCATTACCGTCTGCGTATCTATCGAGCGCCCACACACAAAAATCAACTCTTCGCTCATAATCCATAGCTCCTAATACCACAAATTCATTTTCTTCGCTTACAATTGTTGTTTTATGTCGCTTTATGTAAGCAACGTTGCCTGTGGTACGAAATCTGTCCAACAGTTTTTCAAATACCCTTTTATCTGGATGTTTTCGATTAGGGTACTTCTGCGCATACACCCGAGACGCAAGAAAGCAATTTTCCTGACACTCACCAATAACTAAAATCGTATCAGTTCTTTCTTGCAACGAGTATGCTTTCATGGTGCTAACTGGATACACATCAAATTGACACATTCAAAAAAATCACCAGCTACCTAGATTAAATTAAGGTAATGACAATTTACTTAAATCACCTAAAAAACCCAAATAACTTAAAAACTAGTCGAGATGGGTATAGGGGCTCCTAATACTGGTTTAAAGAAAATAAAAATTCCTATCTATCAACGTAAAAATAAACTGGATGTTCCATTTAAAATAACAAAGTTACGCACGAGTAAAATTCACAAAGTTTGATTTAGGTACTTGAACATCCTGTAGACTATTGGACAACGTTGAATGTCGTATTCAATCAGCCAAAGGATCTGCCATTTACGGTTTTCATTTCACTTCTCTAAATTAATTCGTTTCCAAGATACTAGACTTTTTTTGCAACATTGCATTTTTAAACAAATTGAAATATCTCATAAACTATAAAAATTAGGTATAGGAAACCTTAGATAAAATTGTTCTAGTTTTTAGTGTACACTTCAAAAATGCCATAAAATACAGGGTGTTCCATTAAGAAAAACATAACTTTTATGTACTGCTAAGTTTTGGAATACCCTGTATATTGCATATTATTTTTAAATTGTAGATCTAATCCACCTACATATATCCTAATATACAATATTTCAAAAATTGTTACCATTTGACCACCAGAGACCACGGCGTTACCGCTGTTACACCCTGTATACTTATGTGAAATTTACATTTTAGTTTTATTAAAAACATTTCGTCTTGTTTATCTGAAAATAATTCTCATTCAATTATTCTTCCACATATTTGGTCTTGTGTTGAAAAACTAAAATATCTAGCCTATAATTGTCATCTCTTTCACAATGATTGGTTGGAAGTGGCTTCTCACATGCTGGATCCTAGTAATAAGTTGTCATATACATAAAAAAAAGCTGCAATACTTTAACTCTTTGTTTATTTTATTAAAATATTTTTTCAAAATATAAAATTACATTAGGGCTTGTAAGATTCAAACAAGAATATATATTGAGAATTTGGTGTAAAATAACTTACATAGTTGATATATTTTTCAATTAAACAAGTAATTTTATATCTGACCCAGGATAAATTCCAAAGCGTATAGTGCGGGACAAAATTTAGAACCACAGTATAAATTAGTAAAGATAACTCCCATTAAATCTTTTGTTATTTTGTGGTGGTATTACGTTTTCAATGACCTTGAAGCTTAACTACCATCTTGTGAAGCTGTTACCCGGAATTTTCAAACGTGTATAATAATTAGTGGCAGGCATTATCGATAGCGACTATCGATAACTATCGATAGTTTTGACTATCGATAACTATCGATAGTTTTGACTATCGATAACTATCGATAGTCTTGACTATCGATAGTTGACTATCGATAACTATCGATAGTTCACTATCGATAACTATCGATAGTTGATTATCGATAACTATCGATAACTATCGTGCCCACCACGAATAGGTATATTTAGTTTACAACGCGGAAGGATGCCCAAATTCAATAGAAACACTACAAGCATCGCCTTATGTGTTATTATTTTTTTTTTTCTCTACTGAAATAACATGTCCTCAGAATGTGGGCACTATGTATCGATAATTATCGATAATCAACTATCGATAGTTATCGATAGTCAACTATCGATAGTTAACTATCGATAGTACTATCGATGGTTGGTCCGACTATCGATAGCGCCCACCACTAATAATAAATTATATTTTAAAGAAAGTAAAAAATAGATTAGATTTTTTTTCTTTCTATTTTTTATTCTAATTCCATTATTTCAAATACATATTTCGGAATAGCTTATATTAATAAAAATGTACTCGATTCTAGTAAAACATAGTGTTTTACAACAATTAAGTTTATTCCTTTTTGAGAAACTAAATCTTTATTTACACATATATTTTATAGTATAAAATAGGATATAAGTTGATAGGAAATCTATTGTATAAAAGCATCAATGTAAATGGAGCTTCAAAATTTACTTGATATGATGGTACATGTTTCAATTTATATTTGTATTCGATATTATATTTTATTGGTTCATTTTTCGCATCTTATAAAATATTAATTTTGTATTTTTGAGCTAGTATTTCATTTTTAGAGTGTATATAAGCTTTTATTTTGATTTTATTTCACAACAAATATGCATTTATAATGAAGAGTGTTTACTTAAAAAAAAACTAAACTTTGATTATTTTGAAATACAAGATCTGTTGCAATAGAACTTCAAGAAACTGCAAGTTAAATGTAAAAAACTCATTTTGCTATTGAAATCATTTATTGTGGGTTATTTTATTTTGCTGTAAAGTAATGTCATAGAGATTCGAAGCAATATTTTGCAGATTTAATTTATCTATTATATTTTTATATTCTAAGTATCCAATGAACGTTATAGGTGAAGGTTAGATAAGAGTAATAAAACTCGTTCTTTCGTTCATCTAATATTTATTATTTGATAACTAGTTTCGGCTTTTTAAAACGCCGTCTTCAAATCAACGTCAAAAAAAAAAAAAGGTAAAATTGTCGATATTATAAATTCAAGTATTAGAAAAAGAAAAAGAGAAACTTTTACATAGACAATGACACAGATCAATGAATTGTATCAATGATGTCATTCTATGTAAAAGTTTCTCTTTTTCTTTTTCTAATACTTGAATTTATATTTAATTTATTTGTATAATTGTTGGTGTTCGTTTAATGTTATTTTCATGTTTTGATGTTTTTTATCTGATAATAATTTTTTTTTTTGAAGATCTGAAGATGGCTATTTAAAAAGCCGAAACTAGTTATCAAATAATAAATATTAGATGAACGAAAGAACGAGTTTTATTACTCTTATCTAACCTTCTAGGCTTTACATAGTACATATTATGTTGTGACCAGTTGATTGAACCAATAAAAAATAGTATCTATAAGTTCTCAGTTATGAAAAGCTCAAAAGTGAAAATTCTTAAAAATAAATTTAGGACAGTATTGTAGATAATCTTGTTGATCAGTTCATAATTTGTCTTTATTTTATTTGATTTACTATTCAAGCTTTTTATTGCTTCAGTTCCTACATTTGCTTCTGAAAATGTTATATTTAAGTTAGTATTGTTCCCTTTTTCTTTACTTTGTAATTAGGTTTTTAATTTATGACACATAAATATATTATATTCGTATATTTCCATAATGTTATAGATAAATTTTCAGGAATTAGTATTCTGTACAGTCACCCACATTAATATTTAGCACCATCAAAGCGTCGAGTCATTCGTTCGAGTGCCAAATAATAATGTCGGTGACTGTACATTTAATATATTGTATTTTTGTTTAACTAATATAAATATTTTAGAAAATTATGTGTTTTTTTCTAATATTAAATCATAAATATAAGTATAAAATACCAATTAGTATCACAATGGCATTTAAATTGCGCGCCAAAAAGAAAATAGTGCGGGAACGAGAAACAGATGGCGCTAAACGCAGTTTCAGTCGGGGTATGACAGTTAAGTTTCTAGTAGGTTATGTTCTGTGGTAGGTATACAGTGTTTCAAAATGAATTACATCTCAGTACGTACTGGCTAACTCATAGTACTTGCATATTATAATAAGTCACTTACCTTTTATGATAAGTAATTCATTTTCATCAAATTTACATTTATTTATAGAAAAACATCGTATTTTCCTCTAAATAACATAGCGAAAGTAAATTCTTAAATTATTCGATTCATTTGCTCGGAAAACACTCCGACAACACAAATGACATTTGTAGATCTCGATTAATTTACTATATTGTGTTATCATATAATATTCATCTCCTTAAAGCTATAAAAAGGTTAAAAAAAATAAAATTTACCTCATTAGAAGAAAGTACACAGAGATTCAAAATGATTGTCAATTCCGCTCCTATAGATAGTAACAGGGTGTAGGTATATCGCGTGTTTGAATGAAGTTTGAACTAAGTCAGTGTTGGAACATAGAAAGTAAACGGATCTTTATGACATAAGAAAACGTAACCTATATTTGAACTCGCATTATATAACGATTATGGATTGTGTTCTTTGCAAAATGAAATGTAATTAATTTAACTTTACTAAATTATGATTTACAATTCAGTACTAACTGTGTTTAACTAAATTATTTATTACTTTAAATTATAAACATACAATTAGTAATTATTAAGTGACAAAACTGCATCTCTCAGTTCTCTATGGTATGCATCCGGTTTCTATAGATCCTATTTTTTAGATAGCCGAATATGAAGTAATCTAATGGGGTTAGATCAGGCAATTTTGGTGGCCATCTTTGTGCTCTAACGAACCTGTCAGCAAAAAACTGTTGAAGATATTGGCAGGTTTGTCGAGCAGTATTGTGCTGGAGCATCATCGTGCTGAAATAACCTGCTTCAAGGTCTTTTTTGTAAACTCTGCAATAAACAATTCCAACATTTTTGGTAACGTTGGGCTGTTACAGTTTCCTCAAGAAATTGGCCCTATTATTCATTGTCTGACATGCTAACCAAAACTCCAACTTTACGGATGCAATTGTGTTTCTCGAAATTCGTGTGATTTTCTGCAGACCAGATACAATAGTTTTGTAAATTGATATAGTCTGTTAGATAAAACCAGGCTTCATCCGAGAAAAATGATTTGTTTAGCAAGTCATCGTCCCTTAAATTGTTATTAAACCAATGACAATATTCCAATCGCCTATCGTGATCTAATGGTATAATTCCTGTACCGTAGAAACTTATAGGATGAAATGTAACTTTCTTTTGACAGCTCATTGCGCTGAAGTGTATGATCAGCCTATAAATTTATAATATGTAATAAACTATTTCACTTAATGTTAATATTGATTTTTTTACCTGTTTGTTGAGCTATTACCACAGATAAATTCCCTTATTTTCTTACAGTATTCAGAAATGCTATTGTTGGTGATATTAGATGTAAATATAAACGATTTGAAAAAAATTATAGATAATAATCGAAAGATACTACAACACGCACGCCAATGTAGCTAAATTGTAAGACAATTCATTTATGTATGAAATTTGTTGTAGCTATTTCGCTCATTAAATTGGTAATAAGTATAGATAAATTTTTCCGGAAAACAGTTTTTTTCTTACGACAATCATTTTGAATCACATGGTATATTCATATTTGTTTATTTTTGACAGGCCACCCAAACATGACTCTCTATATTGAATCAATTTTGTAGAAAAGAACGCTTTTACACCACTTTTTAACGTTACAGCGGTAATATGAAGCTTGTATATAGCCATATCCACAATAATCCTGCAACGATTCGATACTTTTTGAGCTAAAATTAGCGCGACAAATTGGCGCTAAGATTTTACATCTCTCTTGAACCTTGCTCAACAATTTCTCTAAAAACTGTATAATTATAATGACAAACATACTTGAGTATCGAATTACAAATCTTATTTTACCTTATGACCAACGTATTGACCCATAAGTAATAATTAAATCTTAATACTTCAAATCGCTGTTATTGTTACCCAACTAACATGTCAAATTAGAAAATTGATGCCATCATAAATGATAATATTTCGCCAATTATTCGGCTTTTTTTCCATTTACTAACGTACCATATAGCTTCGTAACATCTATCGAACCACGTTTTTGGCTTAAACGCCTATTTACATTCAAAATTGTCCCACAAAATTCGAAACGTTATACTGTGGCAATTTTCCTATTTTGATGGTTAAATATGGACATTACTTTTTCAGACATGTCGTAGATCAAAGTTGCAAATCTACATAATCTACGACGTAACAACAACAAAAAAGTATAAAGTAGAAGAACAAGGCGGTATAAGAAAGAAAAATGATAATAAAAAGAAAGAAATTTCACGGAGCTATACGCAAAGAAATAAATAAAAATAAAAAATAATAAAAACCAGCCTCTCCTTCGCACATAAATCCACTTAATGTCGTATAGGCCTTTTTCGTATTTTTCTTCTTCAAATTCTAATCGTCCGTGAGCAGATCGTAAACAATACGGCCGCAAGAGTAATTTCCAAGCAGTAGCGGCAACAAGACCGCACCAGCGGCTGGGAAATTTACACAACACAGCCGGCTGCGGAAATAAACCAAACACCACGAAAGTCGTTTAGATTTTATTCCTCGCCCGTGGAAATTGAATGGGCGACCGCTATTATATTGCGACTGAATACAGGGTGTGCTTCAGTTACTCGGCGGGCGAACTTTAACAGGTGAGGTATGTACGTGGAACTAAATTGTAAATGGAAATTCCTTTGGAATTTACGTCCAAAGATGCTGCTTAAAAAGTTACGAGGGAATTCAGAAACTGTCGCAAAACTTATATGGCATTTATGTGCTTGAAGATTTTTATACAGTGTGAGTCGTTAATAATGGGAAATCGGGGAACTGGGAATAGTATAGCCTAAAACATGAGGATTGAGCACAACATGCCTTATTATACAAATGTTGCTCGTTTAAGACATACAGAATGTTAACTTAATACTTTTATTTCTAAATAAAAGTCTCTAAAAGTTTCTAGTTTCTAAAGCAAGGACGGTTATCTGTTTCTGCCTTATTTGTACAGGAATAAATAGTACCTAATAAACCAGTGGGCCAGTATTCTACACGAGGAGAAATGGGCATCCATAACCACCTGCTGCCAGCACACAAATCCACCCCAGCTTCGTCCAAACACAAATACTATTGCTGCAACTTTCTCGCAATAAAATACGTCAAGCTGCAGGGCTATTGACTGGTCACTGCAAACTTGTTACCCAGAGGACGAGACACCGGAGCACATCTTATGTGATTGTCCGGCGCTTGCCCAACTTAGAGGTTCCATCCGGGGGGAGTTCTGGCCCAGTATGGCCAGCTTTGGCGGTACCTCACCGCCTAGGAAAGGTAGCACAATGGCCCCAGCTAGATTGGCCTAAGTCCGCATGGCTAGCCACCCTTCCCAACCAACAATTCAGAATCCAGAGTACCAAATAAAAAATGCCACGCCATAATGACTTTTCAAATAGTGAAATGCGAGGTATGATTTCTGTTGTTGCTCAAACAGATATTTACAATTATATCCAAACCGAAGACAACCAAATCATAAACTTTTTAGAAATCTTTATAATCGCCTTGGAGAAACTGGGTGTTTTTGTCCTAAGCGCCAGAATGGTGCTCCAAAAACAATTTTAGCAGAACAAAAGGAGGAAGTTCTAGTTCGTGTTACCGAAAGTCAAGGTGTAATTCCCCGCCGTTAAAGTGCGGTGACAGGAATAAGTCAAACGTCTATCATTAAAATCTTACGAAGAGAGAAACTCTATCCTTATCATTTCACTCCTGTGCAGAATTTATTGCCTCAGGTTCCTCCTCCACGTCTACGATTTTCTCAGTTTTTACAGACGATACAGAACGAAGACCGAAATTTTCTTGACAAAATTTTCTTCATCAATGAAGCAACGTTTACTAGACATGGAGTTTTGAACTGGAGAAATAGTTATTTGTGAGATTCTGAGAATCCATAAGTAAAGCACGGAACGCCTAGGAACTTGCATATGTATCTACATACATATGTACCTACATAGTTTTGCGAAGTCAGTAGAGAATATTATGTAAGGTCTTGTATTCACATGTAAGAGAACTTCATATTTACAAAGGAAAATCTAGAAAGTATTATGTGATTACAAATTTTAAAACCTTATTAAATTTATATAATAATATTTAGTGAAAAGAGCTTCCTCTGTTTTTGACCTAGTTGCATACATATTTTGAATAGAAGCCTTGAGGTAGGGGCGTTGATTGGATTTATTAAGTTTTAATACATATTTTTTGATAATTGTTTAAATTTAACGTGCCGCTAGATATAGCAAACTTACCATCATTTTCAAATGTATTGTTGTGGAAAATTACAATGTTTTGATATTATTAATGCGTGAATTATTTCTAATCAACAATAAAAAGACTTACCAAGTTTTTATTTTATTATTTTAAATAGTTAGTGGCTCTTTATTCCTGCTTGTTTCATCTTTTTTTTTAATAAAATACAAGAAATAAAGTAAATGTCAGCATTACCTATTTAAATAAGTAATAAAATTATATATTTTATCTTATTACAGTATAACCGTATTCAAAATATAAATTATTTTAGCAATTCTTACTTTTCAATGAAAGCCTGAACGGAGATATTTGGGTGCTGCACAAATATAAATAAACAGCTACATCTAAGACGCCACCAATGCTTAGAATATTACGGAAGCACACAGCTGCGTTGTGGTTCGTGTCGGACAAACAAGTTATGTATATATGCGTCATCGCTGTGCATTGAAATATTCCACGTGATTTACGGGCGCATGTAGTTTTTATACAGGATGGTTTTATTCTTACCGTCCAAAGCAACTAGAGGATTTATACGGGCAAACGGGTAACTTTCATCGACACCTGTGTTGCGTGTAATTCGCTCCCGAACGCAGACTCTTGGCTTTGTTCATAAGCTAACGGAAAAACAATTCAAAATAAACATTTGGTGTGGGATGATATATTTTATTGGTGCCTTTTTCCAAATTCGAAAACGATTCTCGAATTATAGGTTCTAACGAATCTAATGTTTCTACCGCCAACACAGCTAAAAAAGGTTTAGGTAGAATCCTCTCCAAATAAGCTTGCCAATTTCCTAATATTTAAAAAGACTAAATATAGTTGGTAACAGTTATATCTAACTGTATCTACTAAATATATTTACGTGTGTTCGCACATCTAACAACTCTTTGTACCTGTAAAGATATTATTAGATATGTATACCTAAAACAAACAATATCACAGCAAAACTTTAGTCGTGATCTTTAATTCTTTGAATAAATCGAGAGTGATGATTATTAGGTTACAAAATATTACATAACATACATATATCTGGCTTGTAATATATCCTTATGTATGGTTTAACGCATACTCACAGCTATTATATCAGATGGAATAGTGCTTTTGTATATAAGGTACGGTAATTATAATTGCGAACCTCAACAGGGATTGACGTATTCTTATTATTTATCGTTAAAACACGCGGATAGATGTTACTGCAGATAATCAACGTAAATTTAATAAGCGATACGCCCTGTATGCGTTAAACCTTTAGGAATAGAATTGATTTATCGTCAAATGACGATAAATAACTTGGAAGATTTGTGTTGTTAGGTGACGTAGTAGGTAGGATTTTACGTCTGATTTTAAGCGTGCACCGTCTAAGAATAATTATTCTGCGCGTTAAAGGCTAAAATTCTTACTTTTGTTAAAGTTTAGAGGTACCGTCAGAGTCATCATGTGGGTTCCTATTCTATCAAATTTGCGTGCAAGTAAGTATCGTACCTGTTGACTTGACACGTTTGCACGCGTTTTGATAAGCCTGCAAATGTGCAAGAACTGCGAATACCATTCAATATCCGAATAATGGTATTTGTTTCGGCTTTTTTTTTTTAAATGTCACCACCAAGGTTGGATCATAACCTAACTAAACTTTATCTCAACACTTTCCCAGTTTTGAATTAACAGTTGTGTTGACACTTGCTCTTTAAAATTCAAGTCGAGTTATTTGCTGACTTGACTTGCTTCTCCATTCGGTTCATGTAAACCAGCCTTAAAATGTAAGGAACTGTAAACCTGCTGGAGGAACACTCTACCCTAGTAATAGTAATTTCTTATGATTCCAGACTTCGTACATAAACTGAGAGTTGGTTCCACACTAGAAAAAAATTAATAATTAATAATCATAAATAAAAATACAATTATCTAAGTAAAAAGCTGGATAGGAGCACAAAGACAAGATAACTTAACTAGTAAAAGAGAGATCCTAAACACTGATACTAACAAGAAGCATCTAAGTTACTTACGGTCTGCTTTATACGGTAACTTATACAGTTACTTATGATAATTAAACTGAAGTAGTAAAGTCAAAGAATATATGTAGTTGGAGTAAGCAAAGATTTGCCCTTGTCAAGTAATAGGTGTATTGCTGTGAGTGAACTATTCTATAACAGCTATCACACCTTCATCATTAATACAAGCTATTTAGATTACTTGTGATAAGGAAAGAGTATCATTAATGCACGTTCATTAAATACCTGATATATAGAAGGTAATGGTTTGCTATAAATATACAATAATATACTTACCTTAAATTTGTTGTTCAACTATAGGTAGTGTAGGAAACGAGGAAGTTTAGTGAATATTTATTAAGTAGCTTACTGTGTACTCTGTGTGAATAACTGACAAAGTAGAAAAAAAAGTTCCACAAATCTTCGATTATTTATGCAACCGCAACTATAATTACTGCGTACAGAGCAATGCGTAATTCAAAATTGTTTGCAAATAATTTTTCATTACTATTCAGTGTGCAGTAGCTTCGATTGCATTTAATTGAAGATTGAATTTCGCATTTATTTGCTAAAGATGGTACATATACTTATTACTTAAGAAAAAAAAGCAGTATTATTGTAATAGTTTTATTTTGTATAGGACAAACACAGTGACTACCTGATATGAATGAAAGATATTGGTTTCACTTTGACAACAGTTTTTTTTTAAACAATTTAAACGTAATGACTCATAAGAGACAAAGCAATAATAAAGATAAGGTAAATGGCCCCTTGAAACATTATTTAGTTATTAAATTATTGAAATCTAAACAAAGGACAAAGGAATATGGCTTTGAAGTTACAACTAATTGACAAACAAAGAAATAATATCCTAGGCGGTAAACTTGCGGTTTCTGTTGTTCTTTGCACTGGGGCTTGTCTCGGCGCGGCTGTTAGTCGCACTTTAACTCACCAGCGGGCGCAGATATTCACAATGATGGGCGAATTCAAATACTCGCAGCCCGTCGTTTTAAAACTGTAACTCTTGGAAGCATCCGATTGCTTACTAGGCTCGGTAACCCACTTTTGGTATCTTTATATATATATTGCGTTCCAACTGGTCTACATACCGTACTCCTTGGCAACCCCTGTTCGACGACCTTTTCCACGTTCGTAACTCTACTTACGCTAGCCCGCGCCTGCGCGCGTAGCCGTCTCGGGGGACTATTCATTACTCCGCCGCATTAGCCAATCAGGAATAGTAAACAATCACGGGGGGCGCAGCAAACTCAAATAATCTAGTTGTGGCAAATTTATACCTATTTGAAAAAATACATGAGTTTTAATAGCGATTCAGCATTGTTGTTACTTCTACTAACCATGTGCTGTAGTTAGATACAGTACCAGTAGTCATAAGTAATGTTACTTACCACAATTTGTGAGGTACCTGTGTAATAGCCGTTAATAAAAGCACTATTTACAATAACAACTTGCATTCAGGAGACTGGGTTTAGTTGCAGGTATTAACGAGAATAGTTCCAAGTAAAACTTTATCTATTGTAAATAATTTTTTATCAAGTAAACACTTTACTTAGCCCATTTTTCTCAGTGCAGGATCTAATTGTTAGCTTCGATGTTGAATCCCAATTTACAAAACTTCCTATATCTGATGCCAACCAGTTACTTTGTAAAATCCCAGCTTCTAATCTCCAACCGGATTTAGATCTTTTTAGATATTTTAGATTTAGCTGACTTGTTGGAAACCTGCTCTTAAGTGTCGATTGCAATTATTTCTTCTCGACTTTCTCCTGCTATCGTCAACATTTCTGTAGAGGTATTTGGGCAACAAATTTAAACCACCTATTGCCAAAAATCAAAATGCTGGTTTAGATATGTTGACGACACCTTACAGTTCAAAAATATTCAGCATGTTAGAGAATATTATTCCCTAATGACTTGATTTTTACTTTTTACGAACTACGGAAAATTACTAAACAACACCTATCCATGCTTGGGTGATCCACAAAACTATTTTGGTTCATATTATCGTTTTTATTGCACTAGTAAAAGTAGATAATTATATTGACAGCTATACAGGCTGATTCTCAATATATGCGACAAACTTTAAGCGCTGATTCTTGGGGTTATTTTCATCATAAAAGTTCATAATAACATATGTCCAAAATCCCTTAGTTCTAAAGTTGTGCAATGTTTAATAGTAAGTTAACATAATTAATGTTTTTATTATAAATTAACAAAATAATTAGTAAAACAAAATTAACTTATACTAACTGTTGAAAATGACCGTCCCAACTGCAATACAAGCGTCTATCCTCCGTCGTATTGACTGGCGAGTCCGTTCTAAAATACCAGGGGTATTTCGAATTGTTTGAAAAGCTGCGATAATACGATTTCTCAGTTCATCGACATTTTCAATGGGAGTCGTATAAACTAATGATTTAAGGTGGCCCCAGAGAAAAAAGTCCAAAGAATTTAAGTCTGGAGACCGAGGAGGCCACGGTTGTGGACCTCCCCGTCCTATCCACCGATCTGGATACGTATTGTCCAAAAACTCGCGAGCAACTAAACTAAAATGCGCTGGAGCACCGTCATGCATAAAATACATTTGTAATCTTAATTGCAACGGAACTTCTTCCAGCAGTAGTGGTAGCTCCTCTTCAAGAAAATTGCGGTATACCTCGCCATTTAACCGCATCGGGTAAACAATGTGGACCTATCAATGTATCTCCAACAATTCGGCCCACACATTGACAGAGAATTGACGTTTATGACGGGCATTCACTAGTTCGTGCGGATTTCTTCGGCCCATATGTGATTATTATGAAAATTAATAATCGCGTTTCTAGAGAAAGTAGCCTTGTCGGTGAAGAATATTTGAGACAAATAGTCGGGATTTTGTGTTGCATCCATTGACAAAAAGCCACTCTTTACGGAAAATCTGCCGGCAAAAGTGCCTGCACCCGTTGAATGTGATATGGATACAACAGTTGATCTTTCAATATTCACCAAACTGTGGCCTGACTAATGTTTAAAGCAAACGCAATTTTTCTGGCGCTTGTAGTAGGATGTTCCTCAATTTCATTTAGTACCATTTCTTCAACTTGTGGAGTTCTCACTGTAGATGGGTGCCCGTTATCAGTCGTCCGTTTTTTTTTTAAATTTCCCGTTTCACTAAGACGTTGGTGAAGACGGGCAAATATTGAATGATGCGGGATGATACGGTTCGGGTATCGTTCTTCATAAAGACGTCTAGCAGCACGCGAATTTCCATTGGCAAGACCGTAAACGAAATGCATATCACTCATCTTAGCATTCGTGTAATTCATTCTAGAGAACAGAAACTGGCAATAAACTGAATGGATACTTTGACAACTATTGACAAATATTGAAATGACAAATAAACAATTCCCTCTCAACACAATAGTTTTTGAAGAACCAACTGTGATATTATATCGTGTTAGTCATAGTTCATAATTTATTATTAAACATTCAATAACTTTAAAACCAAACCGTTTTGGACATATACTCATATGAACTTTTATGATCAAAATAACCTTAGGAATCATCTCTTAAAGTTTGTCGCATATATTGAGAATCACCCTGTAGAAACGAAGACATCATACATTTATTCGACACGACAGAATGACTACAACACGCATCATTGTTGCTTCTCCAAACAATTCAATCACCGCGTGTAGGTAGAGAGAAAAAACCGTTAGGATTTCGCATACTCGGTGACGTTTAGCGCCTGTGAAACACCGTGAAAAGCGAAGTCGATCAAATGCACGCGTTCCGCCTGGTGCAACATTAACCACGCATACCACCTTCCTGTTATTCGCAGAAATCCGAGAGCCCAAGGACGCCCGGCATGCAAGTAAAAGCAATTTTTCCGTTACGGAGTCAAAAGACGAGTCTCTCGGGCTAGCGATAAAATGAGCGGAGCTATGTTGAAGCGAAATGAATTTTTTAACACCGTTATCGTTTGTTCCCGCTTATACAAAGATGAATAGGTAAGAAATTTCAAATAGAATTTTCGAGCTGTTACCGCGTGGAGGTCAACTATTTAGGTACTCTTTCTGACTATGTGGATGGAAAAGAGTATATTTAATTTAAATGATGAATCTGCGAACTCTGCGATTTCAATGCTATTGAATTGATATGGGCACATGCGAAAGCATATTATAATAAGCATATTGGTTGAGATGGTTATGGTGATAGACAAGTTTTAGGAATGTGGCAGAAAGCTTGGACATCTGTACGCCAGATATCTTGCAAAATTGCATATACCATCAGGGCCGCACCCCACTATTTTTTCTGCCGGGTGCAAATAAAAATGTGTCACTCCTCTTTGCTTTTATACCTTTCTCCTTCCCCATACTTAAATAAAATATGTAAAAAAACTTTCATTTTAAACTTTTGTGTATCTATATAAACAGTGCAGTTTTTTTTTTAAACCTGACATGACAGGCTAACTTTCTTATTCGAAGAGGTAGGCTAGTACTTCCAAAAGCAATGTTGTAGAGAATTACTTAACTAAGAAAATTGGATAAATAATTTCATTGCAGTGTTGCCAAATATCCCGATAGTTACTAAAAAGGTGTTTTTTGTAAATGGCAACACTGTATTCTTTAAACATAATTCTCAATAAAAAATGTTATACATTTTGTTGGAGTAGCAGTTTTAGAACAATCAGCAAAAGCAACTAAAATAATCGGCAGACACGACGCTTGGCAACTCTGGTGCTGGAATGGAGTTTCTAATGGAACGGGGCCCCCGGTCTCGGTCAATGGCATGGAAAGGCAATCTGGTCGGGAGATCTTCGTAGGAAATTTTTATAGGATATTTTCTTGGCAAAATGCAGGTATTCGATAAGGATTACATAAACAGGAGTTGTATCGATACTTTTTTAGGTAATACTTCTTGGAACTTTGATATTTTTTTTAAAATTGTGGCAAAAAAACGTTATAGGAAAATTAAGACAACCGTCGTCTCTGGTAGCCACCAACAGAATGAGGATTCAAACCAAAACTATCAGCTAACAGCCTTCGATTGTTATCACAACAGGCCGGCCACCCTGAAATTTGAAAGATATCGCTAACCGACATTAAAATACCGTTATTCTCTCTAGTTTGAGGGGAATACGCCAAACGTTAAAAACAAAACATCCCGAGGAAAGAAAAATCTCTCCGAGGAAAAATATACACAAATACAAAAAAGATACCAGGTCAGTTTGAATTAACATATAAATACAGTTTACATTACATAAATGCAATATTTAGCATCTAATGCTAATGTTGACCATTTTAAATAACTATCTTTAACAAATTTATAATTCGCCTGTAAAATAGGCAACTGAGCACATGCCTCACTTTTGAATTACTTGTTCATTTAGTTTAGAACCTTGTTCTAAATGATTTTAAAATAGATTCCATACCTTAGATATCATAGCAATATAGATACATAAAAGTTTAAAATGAAAGTTTTTTACATATTTTATTTAAGTATTGGGAAGAAGGAAGATATAAAAGCAAAGAGGGGTGACATATTTTTATTTGCACGACCCTAGTGAGTTGACAGTACAAGTTGGCACACATGTTACATACCTTAGTAGTTTGACGTTTCCGAGAATAAATCTTTTTCTGTAATTTTCTTTTTAATTTAATATCTATTTATCAGTAATAAGTGCAGTGAAGACACCAGTTCATCTTAGCATGGTTGAACAGTAGCTTAATGACAATTTATTACACGTCTGTCATGTAGAATCTAGTGTGGCCAACCTTTAGTGACATTTTTGCCTGCCGCTTTTAAATACTGCAAAATGAGTGTTCGTGGACGGAGGTGCAAAAAATGCATTAAAATGTACAATTGTTATTTTCGTACAGTTCATTGCAAACATGGTTGGTGCACCTGAATTTGTTTCAGACGCTGTTTACGTCACAAGCAACTAACTGGCGTAACTACAAACATTTGCGATTTCCACTGTATGATTTGTTTTGGCAGTATATGAGATGTAAATCCTCTTTCGCTCGTTACAGCGTACCTGCCTAATATGGCCACAAATATACTATTCTGCAAGTAAAAATTTATTCCCAATGATTTAATTACTTAATTAAATTAATATTTCTTTAGGTATCAGTGTTGCAATTTACATCAAAGTTGTGCATGCAATAAAGCCTCTCCCTGAAAAAATTGTCCATGCACCACTGTGTGCAAGCTTTTACAACGAGTAGCATGTCGAAATGTACTCCGCGTATAATTGGAAATACGGAAACACAAACAAATTCAATTTCCACACGTATCGCGCCTACACGCATCTGAAATGTACAACATCCACTTGCTTAAAGTTTACCTATCGCCCCACTTCGGACATGCACCGCACTCACTGGCGTCAGGTATAACCAGTCACGTGGTCTATTGCGGTCCCTATAGGTGCAAGGTCATCGACCTCTGGATGCAACGAAAGTAATTTTTACAGTTTTAAATGAAGACCTTTTATTTTCAACGAAGCCCTTAGTTGGCGGATCCACAACTACATTCACACATTGATCGTTCTCAACAATATCGTTTAGACCAGCGGTTCTTAACCTTTTTTTATCGCGGATCCCTTTGAATATTATTTTGTTCTTACGGACCCCTATTAAGATTTTCACTCGACATATTGAAGGTATTTTAAATAAGTAGATAATAAAAACTTATAACAGAAGTTTTAATTGAAATCATAAACAAACAGTAACGCTGACCATATTTGTTTTAGTATTACATATAATAAATTAATGAGATGCTTGGTGCTGTATTTCGCTAACAAGTCTTGCTATATCAGGTTTAATGTTGGAAACTTGTAATCTCAATTCTGATTCTACATTTGTTAAACGGTTCCTATATTTATTTTTGAGGTAAATAGGAGCAGAGAAGGTTCTTTCACATAAGTAGGTAGTCGCAAAAGGCACTAGAACTTTTAGAGCTTTCATAGATAACTCTGGATAATCCTCTTTTAACTGCACCCAAAAATTTGGAAGCAGCATTTTCATATACTTTAATTTTAAAGCGCCATTGGTGGATATTTCAATGAGTTTTTCTTCTTCTATTGCTGTTAGTCCTTGTAGCTCGTAGATGTTCACTGAAAACGGATCCCTAATCCACTCATTACTTGAATCAGGAGCTGGAAAATATTCACGAAAATTGTGTTGCAAATCATTTAGATGCTGTGCAATAACTAACATGTGCTCTCTATACAACTCTTCGTCAATAGATTCAAGAAAGTTCTTTAAGTTTGAAAATGTTTCATAGTTTTTATTGGAGAGTCGATGATGCCACAAAGCCAACTTCTTAATTATTGCTTCGATCTTGTCATTCACTTGGAAAATTGTCAGTGTACTTTGCTGTCCTTGAAGATTTAAATTAAGCACATTTAAGTGAGTGAAAATATCTGATAAATACGCTAACTTTATTAGCCATGAAAAATCACACATGCGATTACTAAGGTAAAACTGTTTATCGATGATGATGATAATAGCCTCACTTCGTCCTTCAGTTCCCATAAACGAGATAACACTTTACCTCGTGATAACCAACGAACGTCAGAATGCAACAAGAGATGATAGTACTCACTGTCCATTCCTTTGCAAAGTTGTTCAAACAGCCTTGAATTTAATGCTTTGCTTTTTATAAAATTGTCAATTTTTACTGATTCGTTTAAGGTCAATTGTAGTATCTCTGGGATTTTTTTAGCAATTAAGGCCTCTCTATGCAGGCAGCAATGAGTCCGAACCACCGATGGTGCAACTTCTTTAATTCGTGTTAGAAGTCCTGTAATCTTTCCTGACATAGCTCGCGACCCACCAATGCTAATTCCAATGCATTTCAACCAGTCAACATTATGAGATGTTAAAAAGTCGTTTATGCTACTAAATATCTCTTCTCCTGTAGTGTGCACTAATATGGAGATGAAGAGCAAATCATCAACAATATTTTTCGCATTTTCATACCTAATGTAACACTCAAGGTTGCTTTGTTTGTTATATCTGTACTTTCGTCTAGTTGTAGGGCATAATAAGGCGACATACGAACTTTCTCTAACAACTGTTCTTTACATAGTTACAAACTGTGAATTCGCTCTTTACTGTATCATTTGACAATGTTATTAAAGCACAATCCCTGGCAGCTTTTTCACCGACCAATGCAGAAACCATTATTTTTGCAGCAGGCAATATAAGTTCTTCAGCTATTGTGTGCGGTTTCCCAGTTTTCGCTATTAGTTGAAAAACTTCAAATGAAGCTCTCACAGCATTTTCGTTGCTACAAATGCCTGCAGTCATTTTTACAATTTTTTACTTCTTGTAGTCACGTTCCTTATTTTGAAAAAACGAACTGCTCCTTTGTAAATGAATCTTATGTTAGTCTTAAGCGAGGGTTACATGTATTTGACTGGAAAATCGATTTTGCTTTTTGCATTTTTTGAAAGCTCCAAAATATAACATACATGGTTAAAGCGTTTCGTAATATTCGTATTGTTTAAGCCGCTACGGCTTATTAAAAGAGCGGATGTACCGAACACAAACGAAGCAAATTAGATGTAATACTATATTCGACTCGGGGGTGCTCGGGTCGAAATATCATACTTATTGTTTGTTAGTGTATGTATAGTTGTCTTTAATGATTAGAAATGCCACTGCAGTCGGGATCACAAATAAGCGACAGACTAGCTATTTATATTACAATAATATGAAGCAATTAGATCCGAAATAAAACGACATTTGAAGAAACTGATCTAACAATATTTCTTTTACTTAAAACACACTTTCCCACGCTTAGAAAACTACTTAAATAAAATATATCAATTTATTGCAGATGCACTTACTTACACTAAATTTCTTATAAAAGCTGGCTAGAATATGATGGCAAAGGTAACCGCACTACGGATCATCAGAGTAGCACAGGAAAAATGGAAGTCGATGCGATACCTTAAAAGAAATTTTCGCACGATTTCGGATAGGCGACTGAGACAAGACAACTTTTTAAGCAATTTGTGATTTTTAGCCGTACGAAGATGTTACTGTTCAAGAAAAAAAAAGAGAAAGCGTTGGAGATGTACAAAAAAAAATAGTGGATCTTGAAGAAAGGGCGCTGGTAAAATGACTGACAAAGTTATTGATAATTTAACAATAGTGTACTGTGGACTAGCAATTAGACAACATCCAGATTCTGCATAAAAAAAGGAAGGCAGCTATTTGGACTACATTTCATTATAAATGTTCAGCCGACGCGGATCCACGACACATTTATTGTCCAAAAGGTGTAGACAGCCTGTGTAAGTGGCGCGTTGCAGAAGCCAAGGTTGAGCATGCTTCATTCATACATGACCTCTTTTGCAAAAAAAAAAAATCAAGATGCTATTAGGCCGATTTATGAAGTTTTTCTAGAGTGATTTCTTGCAAAGATGCTTTGGAAAAAATTGTCAAAAACTGAAACGACTCGTTTAGTTCATGTGTGTAGAAACTAGCTCCAAAGATTTACACTGCGGCCATAAACAATTCAACTTGCTACTACATTGCCGCAATTTATTCAATGAAGGTTACTTTTCTGTATTCAAATAATGAATGCGTGGGGAATTGCAGTAGACTTGATGCCAAAAATTTCGTCATCAATTCTGATCGTCAGCGCATACAACGAGCAGAGAGAGTATGTCCAGCGCTGCAAAACTTGCTGTGCTGTCTAAAGGAAGCAACAAATTTTGCAAATGCAGAAGTATAAGAAGAAGAAGGATTAATGTATGGTGCTGGAATAGCTGACTAAGTGTATGTTGAACTATTTGTAAAAATTTTTGCTGAGAAACTTTGAACGCGTTTTCCGAAACATGATTTTTCAAATCTGCGTGAGTTCTATTCTTCAAGTGTTCAATATCAATAATCTTTTGTTTTCTTAATGTAAACAGTTTTTATTGGAGGTTATACCTATAATATACTAAAAATTGCAATATTCCACATTTTTATATCCACGTACACACAAAAAAGAAATAGAAAATAATCAAATCAAAGTCAGTGTCTGCACATTGTTTGCTTTCGACTTATTGGTTAAATTAGGCAACCTCCAACAAATTTAATTATTTCTAACTCTTCTTTTTATTTCATTTCGGATCACTTTGCGTATGCTAGAGTTACGCAGTTTGACCGTGTTTTCTGTGCACATTGCTACCTAGATACAAATAGCGAACGTTATAGTGGTCTTGTCATTAAAAAACAATATATTTTTTTAATGTTCAAGTTTTAATATATTTTTTTAGAAAAAGCCGTATTTCGTATATCTTTCCCTTTGTTTGAAAAAAAAGTTCAAAGTTTTTGGACTTTTCCTATATATATATATATGTAAACCTCCCCTTAAGATGTCTTCATTGCTTCATTCGACAAAATTCATAACATAACACACACTGAGCATTCGCTTGTCTTCCGAACCTATTGTAGGTGAAACCATAGAAGCTATTCTTTACTATAACGTCGACATTTCTTATGATCACTGAACGAAGTTTCACTCAACTTTGAGCAAGATGTAACGACACTATCACTTTCAGTATTTTTGCGTTTTAAATTTAGCCAGCGATCCATGTTAAGGATTTAAAAATATTGCACACTATTCTCACACTATCAAACGAAATAGATGTTTAAATAGGTAAAATTAAAACGGAAATGGATACTTATTCACCGTTATGTGTAACTATAACAAATAATAATGGTAGATAAATGGCTCCGCCCCTAATAATTGCGTGTAAACAAAATTTCGACGTAACTAAGGGAATTAAAATTCTACCGACGATTGCGCATGCGCAGATTCTAAAAAATGTAAAAGTTGTCGTGTGTTTGTTACATACTGTAATAGTATATTAAAAGACAAGTTTAATTTTGACGTTTCAAAGTACGAATTCAGAGTTTAAGCAACGAGTGGCGTAGCCATGAGTTTCTTAACTGAATGAGTGCTTTAATGTCAAATGAAACGTGTCTTTTATGCTATTTTTTGCAATTAGTTTAAAATTTCTCTTTTTGTAAAAGCAAACGAAGAAATTTGATAATCTAGGGAAATTTTGTGCGGTTGTCACCAGTTTCACCTTGTTTGCACAAGATTTTAATTGACAGTTAATTTAAAATTGACACATTTTGAAATTTGTTAATATTATATTACTAATAACTTAATTATAATATTAATATGAGTTCTACACTTTTCATGCACTCCGCCTGAAATACGGCAAATTGCTGAAAAAACCATTAATAATTTACTTCGGAGAAATCGTAACTATGTATCAAAAGCGATACAAAAATTTGAAAATAGTGCAAAGAAAAGGAAATTCTTTATATTCTGAGAACGTCTTACTTGCTTATTTGAAATGCTACGTAAAGATTATAAATCGTCATCATTATGGTCGATTTATTCATGTTAAGATCGTGTTTAAATTAATAAATGTGGATATATCAAATATATGAAACTTCAAGCATTATTAAAACGGCTATCTAAAAGTGTATCAAACAAAAAATCTAAAATTTTAGAAGAAGAAGATATTCATAGATTTTTGAAACAAGCCGATGATAAAATATACTTAGCTATAAAGGTTAGTGTTTGATTTTATTTCGTTACTTTTTGTAAATTCTTTATATTCTAGTATATTTGATAATAGGATATAATGGAGCCTGTAGGCGAGAAATTAATTAATATATGTGTGGAAGATCTTCAATACAATTCCGATTCCATTATAGTCACAATACTAAAACAAAAAACAATGTACCCAGAATGTTCGCAGTGACTGATGTAAACTGCATCGAACTTATAAAAAAATATAATAGTCTGCGGCCTAAAACATTTACTCACAAACGTTTTTTTCTAACTTATCGTCATGGCTGCTTAATTAATAGCCCTATCGTATTAACACCATGGGAAATTTTCCTAAACAAATTGCCAGTTTTCTTCATTTACCAGATCCTCATCTTTATACAGGACATTGTTTTAGAAGATCCATGCGACACATATAGCAAATACTGGAGGTGATATTTTAACTATAAAACGATTAGGTGGCTGGAAAAGCACGGCTGTTGCTGAAGGTTACGTTGCCTGTTCTATGAAAAATAAAATTGATGTTGGAAATATGTTTGCACAGGAAAATAATGTGAATCTACCTGGAACTTCTGGGAATGGTTCACAGTTTGAGTACTCCAACAGAAGCAATATCACTATCGCAGAGAACGATAATTTTCAACAGAATGTTTCTACTGCACACGTATCACTATCACTTCAAAGATAATTCAAACGTTAATATAAATGTTTATAATAGTTGTACTATTCAAAGATTAATTAAAAATATCAAATCTTACAATGAATTTTAATATAATAACCTCAAACTTGCTTACAAAATGTTATATTGACATCTCCATTTCTGTTGCAATGTAACCAACTTAAAATAAATCTGCTTAAATGTTCCATTTCTATTACACAACTAGTGCTGTAATAGACCTTATTACGGCACTAGTGGAATAAATGGTATGGTTACGGCACTAATTGCAAAAAAGATATTATTTTTCGAGAGAAATGTTCATGCAGCTTGCGATCGTTGGAACGATAAAGAATCTAATGTGTCGGAGAAGAATATCATCGAAGATTTCATATCCATGTGTAAAATAAAGATACAGCAAGCAAGAAAGTTTGTTAGCACTGGCACAGTTGAATACTGCGTGTACTCATTTCCTGTTCTAGCAAACGGAACCCATATTTGCCCTTTTTCTCTGTTATTTACTTTAGCTATCGCTCACTCATGGATGTTCATTGCCTAATGCCTATATCATGGCATAATATTCTAACAGAATAGGTTTTGTTGTTTTTGTTTGTTGTATAATATTTCGTAGATGTACTTTACCTGACTATGTGTATATTGATCACGAAAAACAATCTTTCACGGACCCCTAAAAGAGAGTGGCGGACCCCTGGGGGTCCGCGGATCACAGGTTAAGAACCGCTGATCTAGACGTATCAATACATAGTTAGTTTTTTTTTTACATCTCCAAAAAAGTTTGTGAGTATCTCTAAAACATAATGGTAAAAGTAAATGTTATGGTGAACATTCAGTAAAACGTCTTTGTGATTTTCCTTTTTTCAATGCAGCACCCGGTTGCTGTTAACTTTTTTTCATAAAGCCCAGTCTATGTTACATCTTTATGGTTCTCAATTTTTTGCAAGCGTTTGCTCCGTTTTAAACATACGTACAGTCCCCGCCGCTGATTGTGAGTGGCTTGCAATAAAAGTTTTGCCGCCAGCGGTTAATGTAAACGTCTAGATATGCCAGATGATGGCTCTTTTATATATTTTTTTTTTGGTTTTCCAACTATTCGATAAAATAAACGAGCACGTATGTACAGATGGCACGGGTTAAAAATACCGTTTATTTTCGCGAATTGGAAGTGGACATGACAGACAGTATCAGTTTAAATTTTCAGAATCGTTAGGTCTTTAACTTTCACAACTCAATTACGTAAAAAATTGGAAATTCGACTTGAGGAACTAGGTGAAAGAAAAAAACAAAATAAAGATTATAGAGATTGACAAAATTTGACACTTAAAGCCTCCAGGACAAATATCTCAAATATAGATATAAGGATATTTGATTTTTATGAAAAGCAGCTGCTAAAGAATGTACTTGACTACAATTTGACATCATAATTGTGTTTTATTACGTAAAAATAAAGATGAAAACATTTTTTTTTTTTTGGTCGCTATAATTTTCAAGTCAATTCTATAGTTTGACAATAAATGAACACAATTCACAAGAAAAAAAATAAGTAGGTATTGTTATGGAATATATAATAAATGTCACCAATAATAAATGTGATTATTATTTTGTGTACACACCTATTTGTAAATCCAGTATACTATATTCACTGTTAATTAATTTGCATCATGGCCGTGTTAATTAGGAATATACGTTCATCGTACGGTAACTGTATGATTTTAATGTAGTTACCTTTTATTTTTGGTGAATTCAGATAAATTAAATCATATTTCCGTAGTAATCAACTCGAAATTGAAGGGGATTTTCTATGTGAATTTTGTATTTACCATTGGGCTGAGAGTATATAAGACTTTTCATCATCAGAAGAAATTCCCTGAATTAACATACTTGTGAAATTGTGCATATCTTTGCTGTTCTCAGTATCACGATATACTTTATACTTTGGATGCTTGGAAAGGCATTACTATACCCTGACACTGTTGTCGTACCTATCTTTGAATATAATCTAGATATCCAACTAAATAAACTTCTGATAACAATCAATACAATACAAAGATTTGCATTGTTCTAAAGTGGAATACTAAAAATATATAAAAAGGATTATGAACACAATTCACAAGAAAACAGTAAGTAGATATTGTTATGGAATATATAATGAATGTCACTAATAATAAATGTGATTATTATTTTGTGTACACACCTATTTGTAAATCCAGTATACTATATTGAATGTTAATTATTTTGCATCATAGCCGTAGTAATTAGAATATACGTTCATGTACGGTAACTGTATGATTTAATGTAGTGTACTTGTATTTTTGGTTAATTCAGATAAATTAAATCATATATCCGTAATCGATTCGAAATTGAAGGGGATTTTCTATGTGAATTTTGTATTTACCATTGGGCTGAAAGTATATATAACAAACGTCAAGATTTTTCATCATTAGAAGAAATTCGCTGAATTAACATACTTGTGGAATTGTACATATCTTTGCTGTTCTCAGTATCACGATACACTTTGGATGCTTGGAAGGGCATTACTACACCCTGATACTGGTGTCGTACTTATCTTTGATGTTGATCCTTTTCCTGTAACATGTGGGTTTGTCACTGCGTGGAAACTCCATTCTGATATACTTTCGGGTGTGAACTACTTGATGTTGTGACGAAGTTTCTTTCGGTGTGTGTGATGTTCTCTTTAATGTTTGATTTATCTTTAGCTTTCGTTAAAAGATAACCTATCGCGCGCTTACTTTTCGCTCAATGAAGTTATGAGTTACCCTTGTAACAGCGTCTTCGTAATTCTTGTTTCCTCCGTAGCGGCGCTGGGGAAGATCGCTGTCAGCTGTGCGATTGTAAATTGCGCGCGAAGATGTTACGTACTCGGGAAATGAATATACCAATATATATACCGGGGTTTTCGTTTAATTTATGACGCTCATCGGATTGATCGTTGCAAATAAAATCTTAATGGTTTATGGCAGAAATCGGTCTACGATAATTCTCGTATTAAACAATATACAGGCGACGACATAAAAATCTTAGCGTGAGATAAACAATCTCGCCGCGTAACTAATTATTCTGGGCGGAGAACTATAAACGAAATACCCGAGGGACGACAACAGAATACACGTCCTACAGGATCGGTCAAAGCCGGCTATAATCGTATCACGCGTGGACGAACAACTACTATAAACTTGCGGGAACAGAAAAGAAACTGTAGATGTATCACCCCGAGGGACGATAACAGAATGCATATCACCCCGTGGGACGACAGCGTATTATGGCCAGGAGAGGTTCGGGAATCGGCGGAGTCTGCCGCGATCTCGGTAGCTGCACGGTTTATATAAGCAAGCGGCGCTGGCGGGGATTCGAGCGTGCGTAAATCCAATGTGCGCCGCGTGGAGGGGACGCGATACTCTAAGAATTCAAACTAAGATGCGTGCCGGCGAAAACAAATTAACGACAATAAATGCGGGCGTAACGAGCGTATCAGGAAAAATTGATTAAATAAACTACAATTTATGATAAAATAAATTGCTAACTCAAAATATATATTGAAATTAATTTTGCCGTGTAACGATACGTTACAATGTTAGAGGTATTTTTTTTATGTAAATGTCGCTTAAATTTTTGTGCAAATAACTATTTAGCAATGCATAAGCTTTGAGGCTGTCTATATAATTAATGAATGACAGTTTAAATTGACATTTTAGTATGTATAAGTTGGTAGGCATTGTTAGTGAGATTCATAATGTGCGATAGTGTAAGATTTAAATGTTGTTTTGATTTTAAATTGGAATTTAATAATCCAAACATACTGGATAGTAACTGATATTTAATTTAAATATTGCAAATAAGTGTACTCTCATTTTGAGTAAGAGTCTTTATGCTCCTTAAATGTTTTCGACATATTATTATACAATAAATTGTGTATGTTATTGATATTTACACTGTCTTTATTAATAAAAGCTGGCAGTACATTAAATGATTAGAATTAAACCATAAATTCAATATTAAACGAAGTAAAAGTCTCATATTATAGTTATTGATTTATAAGCTACATTACGTGCAGCCCCCTCGGCTACCTAGTTACTACAGGTAAAATAATTATAAATACTACTCATTGCTTGACAGTGGTAAATTCGAGGCATGTGTATAAGCTCTTTGCCATCTAGTGAAGGGAGATTGTATCTTTGAATACTAGCTAGCATAGAAGGATGGTATCTGAAAAGAAAAGGTAATTAAGGAATAAAGTTTATATTTGTTATTAAGCAAAGTATTAGTCGAAATCCTTTATAAAAAGTCACAATAGTATATATAAATAAAAATAAATCTGTAAACCTTTTAGCGAAATTTTTTTAATAGCAGATACTTTTCTAATACCTGCCTTTAACTTTACCTGTAAAGTAAATTTTTCTAAAGACGAAGAAAGTAGGGAATAATCCTTTTGGAAAATAATGTTGATAAGCCAGAAATCTCTCTACGATAACATTCTGAAGTGCAATAAAGTTAAATTTACTTCAATGCTCTTCAAATTCAGGTAATCTCTCTCAGGGTGATTAATGATTGCCCAAAAAGTTGGGCGAGATTGCTAAGTTTTTGGGTATAATTAATTACCCCTGTAAAAAACAAAATAACACAAGAAATACAATAATTTGAAGAAACCAATGGTAAAAATCATCATATTTATATCACAAACGTATTTTATTTGCAGGTATTTTTGCTATTGTCATCACTTGGCTGCATCTTTTGAAATTATTTCAGTGTTAATAAACATAACGTACCTTTTCTGCTTGGGTTTACACTTCCTGTCTAAATTTAGCAACGGTATTTTCACCATACAGAGTTTCAAGGTACAGTTACAAATTTATTATTGTGCAATTGCAAAGTGGCAAACACCTATTCATTAGCGTTCACTGAACCGATAAGTGGTCTCAATTAAATTTCATTTTAAACCATATAGTCTTCACAGTTAGATCCCCGATTTTCTAATTTGTTTTAGAAAAATATAACGTTGCAACACTGCACCTAATAAATAAAATTACCCCAAAGAAAAATGTTCTTTACTGTTGACTTGCAATAGTGCTGTAGAAATCGCGTTGTCCTGATTAAAATATTAAGTAAATATTAGTATCTATACGAGTTCTTGCAACTATACAACGCGTGTATAAATTGTCGCAAAAGCTACACGTAGCGACATACTTTGTTCGCTTCTGAATCGAAAATCTAAATGGTAAAATATGGTACTAATGCTTCATAAGTCTTTCAGCGAGGTTCTTGCAGTCCGGTTTTTAGTTCCTTAATAAGCGTTTGTGTTCGTTATTTGTCGGTATAGATAGCTGCAATTTGAATTTGACGATTCTTATTCCTGTTTTTTTCGTAAACAGTTTCTTTTTGATTTAGAGCCGGTTTCAACATTTTTCATAAGCATCCTCTCATGAAAAACACATTGGCACATTGTAGGACAAATGACTTTGTATTCTAATTTGATTTCAATCAAACCATTTCTGTCAAATTTTGAAATTAATCTGAAGTGTTCAATTTTATGCAAGCTCTGCTCTTTTTCGTGATTACTCGTATTCTCTTGATTAGCTTTCTGTTTCAGTGTTTTTATCGTTCTCGTATTATTGTTTTGTTTATGTTTTTACATTTAATGAATATGCCAGATATATATGGTATACGTTTTGAATGGAAATGCTAACATGCAGAACAGGAATATCGGTACGTTTTCCAAATCGGAAGACATTTACTGATGGAAACGTATTTCGACGCTGGACCAACGTCTACGTGAAACTGGGTTCGTTTAAGAAAAGAAATGCCAACGCTGGTCGACCTAGACAACGGCGTACATTACAATGGAAGAGGAAATCTAGACTCAGTACATGAAGATCCCTCCGTCAGTACTCGACAGTTGGCGTCCACATTCATATCCGCAGTAATAAGACCGTTCATTGTTCTACGTGAAACCTTCTTTATCCATACTATATAACTAAGGTGCAGCCGCTCTATGAAACGATAACATACACGTTTAAACTTTCGTCATAGTATCTTAATAGGATTCAAGAAGATGGCGATTTTAAGAGGTGTTCTTTGGACCGAGGGTCTATGTTTACCAGAGATGGTGTACTCAATACCCATAATTTCACCATTGGCAGATGAAAATCCTCATGCGTTTGGGAATACGGTCACCAAAGAAAGTTTTCAGTTAATGTTTGCTGGGTATAATAAATCACCGTGTCGTTGGGCCAATCTATCTGCCAAATCGACTTGATGCCAAACGGTATTTAAAGTATTAGAACAAGTTATTGACGAGATCCATTGAATATACGCCGTAACATGTTTACATGCATGATGGAGCTCCGGCACATTTTTCTCGTAATGTGAGAGAGTGGTTGATGAACACTTCCCCTAACAGTGGATTGGTCGCGGGTGGTCCTATCTATGGCCTGCAAGGTTCCCGACCTAAATCCTTTAGACTTTTTGTTTGGGGTTTCATAAAGGTGAAAGTTACGCAACACCTCCACAAGACGCTGACGAAGTTATAGGACGAATTAACGCGGCAGTATTAGAAATACAACCGAAAGGCTTGAACAAGTAATACAGACAATACCTCGTAGATTGCAAATGTGTTTACAAACAGACGGATATCAATTTGAACATATGCGTAGGTAATAGTGTCGCTAATTTATTACAAGAAATGCGTTCGAAAAATCAAAACTACTAATTCTGTTGTAATAAAGCTTTTTTATTGCTTTTCCCTATGTATCATTTGTGTTATCCAATTTGTCATTTGTAATTCTGGTCTGTCAATTTTGACAAGTAATTGTAATTACCATTACGGTAGAATGCGACTACAGTGTTGCCAAATGTATGTTACTTTCAAGTGGCTCCTGAAGACGCATGAAGCATAGTACCATATTTTACTATTTAGATTTTAGATTCAGAAACGAAGGAAGATCTAGCGTATAGCTTTTGCGACAATTTATACACACGTTGTATAGGGGCATTTTTCTACAATTTAATTTTTCCATACTAAGGGGTTGTGTAATTAAACATGCGAATGTAGGAGGAAAAATTGGAATTTTATAAATATAATCTAGATGTCCAACTAAATAAACTTCTGATAACAATCAATACAATACAAAGATTTGCGTTGTTCTAAAATGGAATATTAAAAAGGAATAAAAAGGATTATTATAACATAAATTAAAAATATGCTTCTAAATGTTAAAGAAAATAGAGATGTTTATAAGAAAAGTAAGCAAAAATAATTTGCAAGGAAACTAAGAAGTTTTCAAAATTAACCAAAACCTTTAATTTAATTGATTTAATTTTACTTGATAATCCTAAATTTATTGCTTGAACAAATCGTCTTCTTTTTCCAGACAATACTACCTAAAAGTGTTGCGTAGGCTTTCACGGCCGGAATCTACTGTAAAAAGTTTTTTCCGGGCTGTTGAGCCGTGGTCTTGTGGAATTACTTCCGTACGTTTCGTTCACAACTGCGGTGACATCTTCAGCGACGAGATTGAAGTTTCCTACACGATGGCTCGTCGTTTAGTGATAAGTGATAACGTGTGGAATATTGCCATTGGTTTAATGCAAATCTAAGGAATGACGATGTTTTAAATCTTACTTTTTTTTCTGACGAAACCTGGTTTAATTTAATAGGTGATGTAAATTCTCAATTTATTAGGATTTGGTCCACACGAAATCCTCATGTTATTATTATATTATAGGGATATGGGTTGCAATATCCAGGAAATGTATAATAGGACCGATATTCTTTGAGGATACGATAACAGCAGCCAGATATAGACTTATATTACATGAATTTGTGGAACAATTATCTGATGACAGCTAGCTACATTTTTTATTTGGTCATCTAAAAAATAAAATTTATCGGAACCGCTTACATAATATGGATCAATTGAAAGAAGCAATAAGAAATGAAATAGAGAATATTACAAATGAGCAATAAATTAATAAATGTTTCTGAAAACATGAAGAAGAGGGTAGATGCTTGCATAAATAATGGTGGTTCTCACTTTGAACGTGTTCCCAATTTTTTAATTTATATTATATTTTTGTTGTAGAGCGTATGGCTATGAAAAGCACCCATCGATTATTGTCCATTCAGTACCTCGTATAAATTATGAAGAATGTCTGATATAAGTTAAGATATGACATAAATGTGTATTTTTACAATGTACAGTGTGTTAAAAAAAGGTTGTCGGATATTTTACCCAATTGTAGTACTGGTAGAAATATAAAAAGTCTTAGTCACATGGGTCCACAATTCAACTGTTTTTGACATATAGTGATTGCATATTTTAAAATAAAAAAAACATTTTTCGGGTTTGAGAATAGTTCCTTTGTCAAACAAGTGAATGTGACTTAAAATTAGTTCTGTCAGACATCTGTCATCAGATATTTATCATTTGCGTCAATTTTTTTTGTTCTCAAATTATGAATAAGTAAACAAATGCAGAATGGCGATATGCATTTTAGTACGGTCGTGCGAATGGCGCACTGAAGCACGGCGTATGTATGCCGAGAATTTCCAAATCGGTTGTTACGATGATAAGATTTTCAAGACTCATATCCGCTGTCCGAAAACGGTTCATTTAAAATTAATGGTGGTCTGATAGACCAGAATCAGTTTCTTCTCCGCAGTAGAATAAGATATTTTGAGACGGGTTTGTTGTTGAACTGATCACCAAAACCGTTTTTCGGCTAAATGTTGGCTTGCTATTTTTGGAGACTGTTTAATTGGTCCAGTATTTCTCCCTAATCGTTTAACGGACAAGTATACTTGGATTTTAAGAAATGAATTACTCGTTTTGTTGGAAGTCGTGCACTTTTAACAGATTAAATATTGGTTTATGCACGATGGAACTCCTGCGCATTTTTTTCATCGTAGTTAGAAATTCTTAATCAAGATTACAACGAGAGATGGATAGGACGGGGGGACCAACTGCATGGCCTCCTAGGTCCCTGACCTGACACCATCTAGACTTCTATGTTTGGGCAATCTAAACAATTAGTGTACGCACGATCTGTAAACATTTGGAAGAACTCAGGCAACGAATCGTAAATTGTTGCGAGGAATTCGGAGGACTCCAGGAATTTCGAAAGATTGCGTCGATCTTTCATAAGAAGGTGTGAAGCGTGCTTAGAAATGAACGTGACATGTAGAACAATTTCTTTAGTTTTACTTTAAATAAACATTTGTTTAATTTACATTGCGATTCAGAATTTCTTTGAAATTTTTTATCCTACTAAAACAATATGCAATCGACTATATGTCAAAAACAGTTGAATAGCGGACCCATGTTGACTAAGACTTTTTTGTTTATTTCCACCAGTACTACAATTGGGTAAAATATCCGACAACCAGAAACATTATAAACATTTTAAATGAAAAAGAAATAAATAAAAGGCCGAGTTGCGAAGAAATAATTGATAACAGCGAAGACCTACATTCATCAATGCGTGCCAGAGTTCATTTGGAAAGACTGCGTGCAGAAATGAAGAAAAGCAGTGGGTGTGGTGGGATTCCATCCCCGCTGCAATATGTTTGGCATCTAAAAAATAACCAGAAAGATTATAAACATTTTAAATGAAAAAGAAATAAATAAAAGGCCGAGTTGCGAAGAAATAATTGATAACAGCGAAGACCTACATTCATCAATGCGTGCCAGAGTTCATTTGGAAAGACTGCGTGCAGAAATGAAGAAGAGCAGTGGGTGTGGTGGGATCCCGTCCCCACTGGCATATGTTTAGCATCTAAGGCAGTTTTTACGCATTCCCTATTTATAAATGCTCACGAGCCGATGTGGTAGCTGAATTCCTTCCTAGTAAACACCCTGTAGAATATATTAAACACAAACCACCTGTAGCACCTCGTAGCAACTGTAAGCCTTTGTATCTCTTTTCAAGACATAAAAAAATACTCTTTCCGCAGGGAAAATAACTCTATATAGAGTCTTATACGAACATACATCTTCATTTGAATCACATGCAGATGAGGCGCATTCATCGCCGGCCTCAAGCACGGGTGAAACGAACAGATGGCTGAGTAACCGCCATTCAACTTCTTTGGTATTCAAATCGGGCGATACACCGTGGAATTAAACTATACAAGCGTTGGTTTCGCTTTCGTATCGGGTAGAATATTAATGTAGCAATGCGGCGTTGTTGATCGTTTAACTAGTTACATACATCTCACTAAAGAATTACATGAATCTCGGGTATCCGAGTGTGCGTATAGAATGAGTTTGTATGACGCAATTGAGTGATAAATATCAAAAGACGCTTCTGGCGAAGAATAAATCCAATAGCCTAACGTCTTTGTTACAAGTTTTCTTATACCTATACAACTGGACGTGAAGCCATGATGGAGAACATCACGACATTGTCTGAAGTTAAGGCCACGTGTTTCTAATGCGATTGTTAGAAGAGAATAATAATAATTTAAATGTATGTAAATGTGCTATTTAATGAAAAATTCCATCTATGTAACCATACGTTGTAATACGAAGGAAATATTTATATACAGGTTGATTCTCAATATATGCGACAAACTTTAAGCGCAGATTTCTGGGGTTATTTTGATCATAAAAGTTCGTAAGAACATACGTGCAAAATCGCTTAGTTCTAAAGTTGTACAATGTTTAATAGTAAGTTAACATAATTAATGTTTTTATTATAAATTAACAAAATAATTAGTAAAACAAAATTAACTTATATTAACTGTTGAAAATGACCGCCCCCAACTGCAATACAAGCTCTATCTCCGTCGTATTGACTGGCGAGTCCGTTCTAAAATACAGGGTATTTCGAATTGTTTGAAAACGCGATAATACGATTCTCAGTTCATCGACATTTCAATGGGAGTCGTATAAACTAATGATTTAGGTGACCCAGAGAAAAAAGTCAAAGAATTTAAGTCTGGAGACCGAGAAGGCACGGTTGTGGACCTCCCGTCCTATCCACCGATCTGGATACGTATTCTCCAAAAACTCGCGAAGCAACTAAACTAAAATGCGCTGGAGCACCGTCATGCATAAATACATTTGTAATCTTAATTGCAACGGAACTTCTCCAGCAGTAGTGGTAGCTCCTCCTCAAGAAAATTGCGGTATACCTCGCCATTTAACCGCATCGTAAACAATGTGGACCTATCAAGTGATCTCAACAATTCCGGCCCACATTGACAGAGAATTGATGTTGATGACGGGCATTTACTAGTTGTGCGGATTTTCTTCGGCCATATGTGATTATTATGAAAATTAATAATCGCGTTTCTAGAGAAAGTGGCCTCGTCGGTGAAGAATATTTGAGCCAAATAGTTAGGATTTTGTGCGATTTTGTGTTGCATCCATTGACAAAAAGCCTCTCTTTGCGGAAAATCTGCCCGCAAAAGTGCCTGCATCCGCTGAATGTGATATGGATACAACAGTTGATCTTTCAATATTCTCCAAACTGTGGCTTGACTAATGTTTAAAGCAAACGCAATTTTTCTGGTGCTTGTAGTAGGATGTTCTCAATTCATTTATACCATTTCTTCAACTTGTGGAGTTCTCACTGTAGATGGGTGCCCGTTATCAGTCGTCCGTTTTTTTAAGATATCTCGTTTCACTAAGACGTTGGTGAAGACGGGCAAATATTGAATGATGCGGGATGATACGGTTTGGGTATCGTTCTTCATAAAGACGTCTAGCAGCACGCGAATTTCCATTGGCAAGACCGTAAACGAAATGCATATCACACATCTTAGCATTTGTGTAATTCGTTTTAGAAACTGGCAATAAACTGAATGAATACTCTGACAGCTATTGACAAATATTGAAATGACAAATAAACAATTCCCTCTCAACACAATAGTTTTTGAAGAACCAACTGTGATATTATATCGTGTTAGTCATAGTTTATAATTTATTATTAAACATTCAATAACTTTAAAACCAAACCGTTTTGGACATATACTCATATGAACTTTTGTGATCAAAATAACCTCAGGAAGCAGTTTTTAAAGTTTGTCGCATATATTGAGAATCACACTGTATAACCATGGCAAATTCTTACCTAACGAACTGTCACAAAGTTTTGATTAAACTTTATCAGTTTGTAGACTCTATGGAGCGTTACTCAAGCAAACTTTCTGTTGTGACGGAATTTCAACTTTAGGGGGTGCAAAACGACCTTGAAATCCGACTAAAATTTCGTTTATCTAAAATAACTTTTAAACGGTGAAAAATAGAAAAAAAAGTTAAAGGGAGGATTTGCATCGTTTGAAGAGCTCTTTCGGCTGATATAAATATTCATATACAGGGTGTTACAATAAACACGAAACGACGATTATTGAGTTTATCTATTTGATCGAATTTCAGCAATTGGTTTTAATAGCTTAGTTTTTGTTATCAAGCAATGTATACAAAAATGATTTATTTTGATTTGGTTTAGATTTAAACTTTGTTAATTCTGTAAAGCCGCACATTCAAACATGTAGGGTAGAAAATGTGTATAATGCAGACTAAAGTGGATTTCATTTGGAATTACATTCTGATCATATCTTAAGCTATTTAAGTCTAGAAGGTAAAGCGGTTACATGGACTGTGCATTCTATATCAGCCACCACACATAATTACACAATATTGCCTATAATATGATAGTATTAGCATATGTATGAATAATATTTGCTGGATTGATATGGATCATATCATATTAGTTGGAGTATGTAATGACTATTAAAGTAATTGTTTGAGAATTTTGTATTAATATTCACCATTAAAAACACGTATTGACTGTAATGTTTAGACATGAACATAACAGCATAACAGCATATAACGAACGCCTGGCTGATGTATACAAAGTAATTAATATTAGCACAAAAATTCAGAGTATTGACAATCTCCAACAACGCCCACCCACACAACACCAACTACTGACGCAGCTGATATTGCGTGTATTGCAGTCTTTCTCCCCACTGAAAAATGTTATAAAATGTTTTTCTCTCATTTAAACACAATTCATTCTTAGCAGATATTTTAACTTTCTTATGCACATTAATGACTTGGTATAATACTTTTAATTCTTTTAAGTAATGATAATAATAGTGGTATCATCTGCATAAATGCCCTAAAATAAAAATAAAGAACGTTGTTATTGAGAGCAAACAGAAGTGGGGCAAAGATTGACTCTTGAGGCACCCCTTAAATTAGATTGTTAATTACTGAGCTTGCTCCTTTGGCGTACTGATTGTCCTGTTTAAGAGGTGTGATTTTAAAACCGTACAAAATTTATTGTGAGCTACAAAGTTCATGTGTCTTTTTCTTTTGTTTCCTAAATCCTTTTCTTCATAGTTAGGCGGATAATGTAAAAATTTCTCCTTATATAAAACGTCAAGATAGAAAAATTTGTGGTGAACTTATTTTTAAAATTAACTCCTTTAAAAAATGTACATTTTAATTACAAAACTTCAGAGTCAAACGTTACCCCTCTACAGGGTTTATATAACGCCCTCAAATTCAAATTAGAATGTGAAAAATCCCTGACCGAAATCTTCTCCGGCGTAATTTTAAAAAGTTCCTTTGTTAGACACCTCCTACTACATAAATCATGCAAGGATAATTAAAGTCTGTCAAGAGCATTACCGTATCGCGAAGTTGCTGACTTTTTTTTTTTTGTTCAGATCTTTTTGCATATAGCAGGCTATCACCTACTTTGGGCCTTCTACGCTAGTTCGTAAATCAACCTTTAACGCTTCGTTTGCACTTAAAAATATTAGAGATACAAAATCCTGAGAACAGGATGGAAATGGTAAAAAGCAGTTAAGAATACATAATATATACGAGTCTGTTATATGGAAATGATAATAATAAACATGTACTGAGAAAATCTTGCTAAAAAGTCGGAAATTTACCTTGAATACACCACTTAATTGATTATTGATGGTATAGGTATCATCTCTTATTTTGTTTTTTTTTCGGTTGAATAGATTTTGGATTAATGACGAGGGTTTGGATGGTAACATAATATCTTTTCCAATTTGCTTTTCCATTGCTTAATGACTGTAACCGATCATGCCAGTGCTTTTGCTTAAAGTTTTCAACTTTTCGACCTTTCAATTTTCAGCTTTCATCTCTCAACTTTTCTCATTTCGTATGTATTCACAAATCATAACAATATCATCTTTATACAAGATGACTTAAAAGCTCCGGACCATCTTTTATAAGGCACTAACGAGTCATTATATGGCGAAAAAAAAATTTTTCGTTTTGAGTTTTAATTAAAAAAAAACCTTAGCCATTAGAACCCTAAAAATTCAATAAAATGTCCAATCACAAAACTGACACTGACGTTGTCAATTTACAATAAATGTTCGAAATTATGTGTATCATGTATTCTGGAACAGTTTTCTAATCTTTCTACGAATACTTTAGTAATTGTAACATATAGTATAGTTAGTATCTTGTTTATAATTTTATAGCCAGTGCACGTTCCTTTATCACTTCTCAGGAGTTTGTCCGGCGCTTTTGAATCACCCTATATAAGCGTTATTCACTATTAATTATAATTTCTTTTCTATCATTTTAGTTTTTTTTTTATATTTAAGAATGTCTTTTTAACTTTTTTACATTTTAACTATTTTTAATAATTTTGACCTTTTTTACTTATTTTTTTTTTAATAAAGAGCGTTTCATTTTCGAAGTGTGTTTTTATTAAATAAGAAATTAGTGTGTCCTTCGATCAGAGATAAGCTATCTTCGACTACATTTTTTTTTTCATGTTTATCTCATTTACACTATTTTTTTAACTTAAAAAAAGTCAAAGGAGTAAAAATGGTAAAAATATTAAGAAATGTTTAAAAGGGTAAAAGACGTTAAAAAAGGTAAAGAAGAAAAATTAAAAATTTTAACAAACGCATATTATTTTTGATTGTCAACATTTTTAATTCTTCTTCTTTACCTTTTTTAAGGTTTTTTACCCTTTTAAACATTTCTTAATATTTTTACCATTTTTACCCCTTTGACTATTTTTTTATTTTTTACCTCATTTTTACACTGTTTAACCTGTTTTTTTTCTATTTTTTTCATACTTTTTTTTAACATTTTCATTTTTTTATATTCGTTTCAAATCTCTTTTTGACATTTTTTAATTTTGTTTTTACTAAACAGTATTCATTAAGCAATATTGACTATGCTTATTCATTGTTCATTATTCATAACTTTTTTTCATTTTTATGTTTTTTTTCTTCCTTTTTCTACATGTATGGATTCTTTTTTTACATTTTAATTGTTTTTAAAATTTTTACTAATTTTTGTTCATTTAGATTTTTTTTTTAATTTATTACTTCTTTTTGACATTTTTTACCTTTTTTGAAACATATAGACAATAATTTTTCGAATTTCTTTTTACCTTATTGAAAGATTTTTTCTCAACTTTATTCTACAGAAATACTTTTTTTTTGACGATTGATTTATGTTATAAATGAAAACAATTATTTTTATTATTATATTGTTAATGGAGGACATTTTTTGTATTTTTTTAGCCAGATTTATAGGTCGCTTTTTAGATAGTTAAATGCACTGAGGCAATGTCAGTAAATTTTTCGCTAATTGTGGTCGTCAAAATGATGTTTTTTGTTTCTACATCTAAAATATTTTGTAATATTTATTTTGTAAGAAGGGCACGTATTTCGTTAATTAAATTGAATGATAAAATTGAACATTATTTATTGTTATTTTTTTTTCAAGCGGTTGATAAAATCTAAGCAGATTATTGCTTATCAGGCAGCCCCGCAGGGCCAAATCTCCCTCCTAATCGTTAATACTTATAATAATTACAAGAAATAAAGTTATTTATGTATTTAACAGGTGCGCGTGTACGACTTTGATGCTCTGACGGCATTATCAATTTACAAAGAGGGCGCCACTGCAGTCATTATTTTGACATTTATCTTGACAGTCCTTGGAAGTGACCAAGAATAATTAAATATTATTCTTGAAGTAATTCTGCTGCTTTATTTTTATTCAACTTATTGTTATTTTGTTTGTTTGTTGCTGTATTGCTATTTAATAACCGTAATAATGTCTTCATTAAATCAAATACCACACCTGTACTATTTACGCACTTTTAACGCAGCAAATGACAGCAGATGACACAGAGTAGCGACACAGTATATATGTATATCCAGTAGTTTCACATCGCCGGTAACATGGGTTTCAAACATGGCGCCCAAGGAAATTCGCGGTGTCGCATAGGTGGGTGAATTTGTAACTAAAACTATTTGAATTTGTTTACAAGCAAAAATCTAACCTACAAAGCCGTTCCATTCTGTCATTTTGTTATAGGAGTGACATTGATGTTGTGGGATTTTCTGTCAATTGTCAGTCTGTTTGAGTATAGAGGTTATTTGCGTACCCACTTTGCAATTATTAGTTGCAAATATAGCCGCCAAACGCCATCGCGAATTCCCTTAAATTGATAGACAAAACATCAAAGGTGCCGACACTTAGTGAAACTAGTGGATAAGGTTTATACTGTGGTTTAACATTTTGCGGTGTTGCAGTTTATGTTCAATATTTTTTAAGTTTTTTTAGTGCTAAAATAATGCACCACTGTATCATATCGTTTTTAAGACCAGACATCACACAGTCTAAAAGCTTCGCAATGCTGTTAGAGATTCCTGTGCCGACATAACCTCCAAAACTCCTCATAAATTATTTTGAGAAAATGAAGCTTAACATATAAATATTTTTTGCACACATTTTAGTGACACACAAACTGTCAAAGTGATTATTGCGTGTATACACTGTGACTAGCGATTAAAAAAAAAGGAAGCATGGCCTACTCTAATCAGGAAAGTATTTGAAAGCATGGTATAATACATAAAATGAATTTTTGATAGAAAGTACATTTTTTTTATTTCTAATGAAAACTTCTATGAGGTAGGAATATCATTGTTTGACGTTTCATTATAGTCTATAGGCGATAAAGACCTCTATGGGCTATAAAAGGACGACGTTTTTGACAAAGAAATTCGCTAGTTAATTGTCAATTTATGATATATCCCTGTTCGAATTAAATTGGACCTCGTTTCAATGAAACTCGAATAGAAATTTCGATTCTTGCAGTTCTTTTTGAGAGCATTTCTATTTCTAGCTTCCCTTACAAAATCAGAAGAATCGAGACTATGTTACGTGCACCAGAAATGAAAGATTTGTTGCTTAATAAAAGGCCGAGACCGTCAGGATAATAGCCGAAAGGTATAATAAAACCAGGCGTCTATAGTCGCATACAAAAAAAGGAGCGAAGAATTGCGTCCCAGTTGGATTGACGGCTTTATATTGCTCCCCATCTCGGCGCCCCACTTCCGTCCATATTTTAAAAGCAACGGGTCTCAATTCTGCTCGTAAAGCCCCGAAGTTAGAAACCTTGATAATAAAAAAAAAAGAAGGTCCTCGCTACACACTTCTTGTTGTTCCGCACGTATACATCACGCATGCTAGTCGCCTATACGTAGTACTGCAGTGGATGGATGGTATAATAGAAAATGGCGCCTTTCGGAGCAACTGAATACGTTAGGTCGAATTAGTTCCCCAATCCACTAGCACGTCCTTTTCCGCTATGAGCCGTGTCGACTTATACATCGTGCTCTTTTATCAAATCCTCGGCCGAAAATTGGATCTCCCAAGTACTGGGGGGGCACTGTACTATGAATCCGTGGAGACGTCTCGCCCAATACTAATGGAGTAATGCTCCGGGAAATTGATAAATTGAATCGCTCTTGTTCTCACTAGAATCGATTTTTCTTGATTTTATACTAGCATCTACCTGAGAGAAGGTATAATGAAATTTATCGCAATTGGGGTATGTCATACTCTAAACGATACTTACTACAGTGACAACCATCAAAGATATACAGGCTGTTTTCACTGGCATGTAATTCTGCTATAACTCGTAAACAGTGACAGATACAAAAAAAAATAACGTTTTAATATTTTTTTGCAGGATTACGATTTTTATTTAGGGCAAATTTATAGATAATTATACAGGGTGTTTCGTAATCTCGGTAGATACCTCAGTTTTGTTTGTTTTTTTTAATGCAATGACCCAGGCGGATCCTCTTCCGTTCAGAACAAATGTCGTGATTCCCATGATTTGATACGACGAAACACGCTTTGTATTTATTTATGCAAGGGGAGCAGCAAGCCACATCCAGATCAGCTCTAATTTTAGACGGTTTGTTGGTCTCCGTGCAGACATATCTTGACCAGCTACTCATTGGTTAATCGAGTTACGCGATAGTTAGCATATGCACTCCTAGACGCGTCATCAATAGAGACCGGATTATATGCAAAGTGCATATATTTTATTTTTTGCATATTGTTGAGAGTTGCGCTTCCACTGCGGTGTAATAACAGTAAAAATACGTTGATGAAACACTAATATTCGTTTTATTTTAACTGGTAGACGTACCAGTTTGCGCAGACGCTATTATCACCGACGCACCTCGCAAGGTTGATTTAATTCAATTTTCCAAAGACCAAGACGGCACAAATGTGGAAACGTACGTCTTAACTCGCCGGCACTAGTACACTCCTCTTCAGATGTTGCTATGGAATACACTACAGATAGTGGAGGTGGTGAAATGGAATCACAAAATGGTGATGTTATAACTGGGCCCATAACCTGTTGAGAGTTGCGCTTCCACTGCGGTGTAATAACAGTAAAAATACGTTGATGAAACAATATTGGTTTTATTTTAACTGACAGATAGAATCTTATGCACACAGCTTTTTTATAAATAAACACTAACTAAATACATTTCCTTAACAACCTATATATCTATCCGTCAAACACCGGGAATAACTAGATATTAATAATTCTAACACATATCTTTAATTATAGTCTATATGTAGACATATTTAGGCATTTCTATGCATATTTTTACAAAAGTTGCATATATTGCATATTTAAGCTTTTTCTTATCCTTTCCATTAGTAAAATTTCTAGTAATTCCTAATGTAGATCGACAACCGACAATTCTCAGAACGATAAATCTTTACATTGGTTTCTCTAATACTTTTTTCCAAGAACTGCACGTGTTTAATTTCGCCTAGCAGAAGGGATGTGGTAAATACGTTTTATTATTATTAATTCCCAAATGAACTATCCATTCATTCATATCATTAATTGTGTTACGTTTTTAAATACTGTGCGTACATATAATGAGTATAGCGAACAAAATTTCTTTATGGATTAAGCCATATCCTGAACTGGTAAAGGATGGCGACAAAATATTTTGTCGAGCCTCCAGTAAACTGGTAAGTTTAATTTTACTAAAAGCTTTACAATTGTTTTTAAATTCTTTAACTTTTGATATAAAATGACAATTGTTGTTGTAGGTGTCTTCTGAGAGAAAATACCTGATTGATTAACACGCTAAAATTCCATCACATATTGGAAAATGTGAAAAACTAAAGCGATCCGCATGTGTGCAGCAATCTATACGTCAATGTGTAGCATCAACTTCACGAAACTCAGAACAAGAAGAATATAATACGGATCTGTGTAACGCATTAATTTCGTCTAACATACCATTAGCAAGATTAAACAATGTTAATTTGAAATCATTTCTGCAAAAATATTGCAAACATAATATACCTGACAAAACTAGCTAACGAAAAAATTATGTCACATCTTGTTACCAGCAAACAATAGCAGAAATTCAACAATTGGTAGGGAATAATTTTATTTATATCATGGTAGATGAAAGTACGGATAAGTGTGGCCGTTATATTGCCCATTTGTTAATAGGAATTCTTCGTGAAGATATTGTAGATAAATCATATTTAATTTATTGTAAAGAACTTCAAAAAACAAATAATGTAACAATTGCCCAATTCGTTCAAAAAGGTTTATCAAATTTCTTTTTACCTGGAAGTATACCTTGAGAAAAAATTTTACTAATGTTGTCCGACGCTGCACCATACATGATAAAAGCCGCGCAAAATTTTAAATTTTTTTATAGTAACATTATTCATACCACTTATTTAGCTCATGGGTTCAATCGTGTAGCCGAAGACATTAGGAATCAATTCCTTTGATTAATGATTTAATTAGCAATGTTAAAGAAGTATTTTTAAAAGCACCTTTACGAATCCAATTTTATAAGGAGCGACTTCCCGGTGTTAAGTTGCCTTCTGAAACGATTATTACGAGATGGGGTTCATGGTTAGAGGCTGCAATTTTTTTCGCCAATAATTTTGAAGGAATAAAAAATGTAATTCTTGAAATCACTGCTGACTGCATTGCTCTAGAAAAACTGTAAAAGATAGTAACATCAACAGAATTGCTACAAAACCTTTTGTATATTAAGTCAAATTATAGCTTTGTTTCAAGTTCCATTCGTAAACTAGAAACGCAAGGGATGTCGCTCTCGGAATCAGTCGAAATAGTAGACGAATTTGATATGCTATGTAAGAAGGTTAAGGGTACAATAGGTAATTCTATATACGATAAATTTAAAAAAGTGATAAATAAAAATGCGGGGTATTTGAAATTGAAGAAAATTAAGAAAATTTTGGAAGGTGAAACAGTAAACGACTTCGACTTTAATTTTAGTTTAGAATGTATTGCAAAGTTAAAAAAATGCACCAATTACATCTGTGGATGTTGAAAGAAGCTTTTCTATTTCGAAACATATGTATTCTGATAGAAGACAAAACTTTCTTTTACACAATTTTGAAAAACATTTAATTATAAATTGTTTTAGAAATATGTTGTGAAAAAAATTTGTGCAATAAATATTAATGTTTAAATTTCTGCTCTTATTTATTTTATGTAAAAATTTTGCATATTGTGGCAATTTTTTTGCATGTATACCCCAGGTTTATGGATATTTTCTCAAAAATCGATGCATATATATGCGCATATATTCCAGTTTTTCTTTGCATATAATCCGGTCTCTATTTATTTGTATAAAAAAAATAATACTTTCACGATTAAATACATGTCGATAAATTAGTTTTTGTTTTTCAATTAAGCCAATAAAAGTCCGATCCAGCCGAAACTTTCAGAATCATTTTTTACACTAAATGGCGCATTTATAGAAGCTAACTCCTACATAAATCGAAAGCAGAATTTATATAATTTAATACATAGTCTGGATCATTTTAAAAGATTTCAAACATTAATTTAACCATTTAAACAGATTCAATCCTTCCATCAAAACAGAAATGTTTATTAAATTTTTCAACTACCTCCTGGTATATCTTTTAAAACTGAAAGAGCATTCGTTGCGGTTTTTATAGTTCATTTAATATCTCTTTTTCTCTCGGCGAACAGACGGTCATAAAACGGATTCACCAGAATCCCTAGCCGATTGCCAAACCGTTCAGAAAATCTGTGTTTTCTAATTCGGAACGCCGTCTATGACTCAGACTGTTTATGTTTCGTCGAAACGTTGTACCTGCCTTCCCCTTCCTGCTGTAATAGTAAGTTAGGTACTCACAACGTCCAAGACTTGTCTAACGCGATTTTTGTCCTATACGGACTGCATTAATTCTAGTGCCAAGACAAATAAACTCCGTCTTGTGCGATGAAAATGCGAAAAGAAGATACCTATGTACCGGAAATATTGTTGGCATCTATTATATAGGTAAAGGTGATAGATTTTAAAATTGCGTATAAAACTACTAGTTGTACAAATATCGTCTGTTTAGTGAGCGGGATTCAGCTGCCAAACTATTCCATTTCGTTTCGAGGAATTCCCTATAGCCTGTACCCTTGCAAATGCAATTCGCGTCCACATGATATCGAATGTGTTTATGTTGCGCTGCGAGGGAATTCGCGCTGTTGTTCAGAAATAAATAATTCCGTATCTGAACCGGCACCGTAATTCATTCTAACGACGGTCGGCGCCGTCCAATATATTATTCGCATTCGCTGTACGTACTCAAAAAACAATTAGATTATTCATCTGATTCTGTGTACCGCTGCCAACCCAGTCAGGCTGAAATCTATTTTTTTTTTTTTGAGTTATATCAACGGAATAAATACCTCGCACGTGTTGTTAATTATGCATTTCGGATTTTAGCTACATATATACATTTCCTCTAATGCACCGAAAAAAATTACAAACGGAATTATTACACATCGAAAATGAATATTAGGATTTGAATAGTGTACTATTACAATAGATTTTGACAGATCAAAATTGGATCCAAGGTCAATTCAAATGAACATTCTTATTATTTTTACTGTGTATTTATGTCAGTTAAATTTAGTTTAATAACGTTTGTATATGCATTGGCAGTCCAATTGCTTTGATATGTCAACAGAAAGACATGGAGAAATTGCTGGAAATTGAGTTTTGTAACAATTCTATGTGTATAAATGGTTGCGTACTTTTAGGTGCAGTAATAAATTTTAAGATTGTTGATTTTACATAGTAATAAGTGTTTAAAAATTTCAAATGCATTTTTCTCACAATTCAGAGACACATACCTTTATCATATTACAATTGTAAGATGATTCTAGAATTTTGCAATTTTATTTATTTTCATTTCGTTTAAACATTCGACAGTCCATTCGATCACATGGATATTCTCATGTATAAAACAATGGATGTTCCCCTCATTTCGGTTATATTAACGGATTTTCACAGACAGTTGGACTCCTTGACGAAGACAATCGCTTTCAAGTCAGTTAAAACATTTTCAATTCGAACGATTCAACAGCCGACCTTTGTTCAAGGCAGACGTATCTCAATTTGTTCTTGTAAAATTTAACGGCTATTTCGATAAAATCCAATTTTATTTCAAATTACAACCTAAAAATAATTGTTATTTGTTAAACAAAGTTCATCACACAAATATTATCCAAATTACCTGCAACCTTTTGGGGTAATTTTTCTTCAACAACGATTTTCCTGAGTTTCCTGTTATGTTCCTGTCCTGAACGAGCAATTTTCCCGTGATCTGATGTAACTACGATGCACGAGGGCCCTTATTCGACCTGAACAGTCCCATCCACACCGATGTTCGCAGAATTCGTCCGATTAGAAGGTATTCCTCGTCAAATCTACCTAAAAATAAACGTATTATTTCAATTCTAATCTAAATTTAATTATACTTATAAGAAATTTCATTTTCATTCGTTCAGAAAGAGTTGAGGTTAGAAAATTGTTTGTATCATCACTGAACGGTTTGCAGTTACTTGGGGAAATTTGTATAAATAGGTTTATAAGTATTGTTTTGTATTTACGTTACGAACCAATATCCAGTAATTTACCATCAAGGTTGGCTATTCTGTTTCACACGTCTATTTAAGCCTAGCTTAACTCCGTTTGAACATATGAGTTTAAAATTGCAAAAAGTGGAATTACTTATAAAACTTTAGTGTTATTAATTAAACGGACTCACGTACTTACCTGAGATAAATATCCAGAGATTTATGTCTGATTTTAAACAAATTCACATTTAGATTTTTTTTTATTAAATAAAATCACTTTTATTCGCACTTAAATGTTTTAATTTCACATGAGAAATTGTTTTTCATTGAGGCACAACACTATCATGCCTACGATAGCATTTAAACTGGTCATTAACAGTAAAATTGAAGGAGATGACATTCTTTGACAACATTCTCACACACAATCTCTATACTTACTTAAAAATTTAAAAGTGGTAACGAGCTATTCGTTATTTTTTTATGTCAACGCCCCTCGATCGGAAATTTCTCGCCCTGCATGCCATCTGGCTGGTGAGAGGGCACACTTCTAACTCAAAATTAATAAAGATAGATGACACTGGGATGTATAAAATTTGATTTTTTTTTAATTTAATTAATGTATTTTTCTTAAAATTTATGTTTTTTAATCCGGGCTGTAGGCTACTCTGTGTAGCATTACAGTATATACATATCAAACTCATATATGCCAAAAAGGCTAAATCATCGTAAATGTAATGAATGTTTTACTGACAAGGTAAATAAGTTAAATCTTTATATCGAAAAGCTCATTTTAAAGAAAAGTAGTGTATTTGTTTTATTTTGTATATTAGATTACGAAAGATAAAATTGGTTACTCTCATATCTTGCGTGAGTTTCTTTTAGCCATGGATCGTTGGCTTCAAACAGGAACTTTGAAGAACAATAAAGTTATATTTGAGAAAGGAGATAAGCCAGCAGCTTACCCTATTACTTCGCCAGATGAATCAACAACAGAAAAAAGATAATAGCTAAGCAATGGACACCAACGTGTCAGTAGAGCTTTCTGTAAAAAAAACCATATCTGTATCTGCTGTGCCACCACAGAAGGAAAAAGACCTACCAATAAAAAACGAAAATACGAAGAAAGTTATTTGAATATGCGATTCACAGAAACAAGCGATGGTCGGCCTCTCTGTGTTATTTGTGGAAATGTGTTCACCATCAACAGTTACATGTGCCCTGCAAACTGCGGCGCCATTTCGAGCGAAACCATCCTGAGTTGAAAAAATAATCCTTCTCCAAAAGAAAGTGCAACGAAATTTTGACTTCACAAAAATCTATAACGCTATTGACTGAAAACTAATTACGAAAAAGTACTGGAAGCCTCTTACCTAGTAAGTTACCGACTAGTTCGAGCTGGTAAGAACCACACCATTGCAGAGACCCTTATTAAAGTACTTTATTCAGTACTTGACAACCTGTGAATACTTACACATTGTCCGATCCCCATTTAGATTATTAATTATTAATCCAATACAAATTAGTTAGTGTTGAATATTTGGACAGTAATGGAGGCTATAACATTACAAGAGAAAACTGAAATTATTTACATGTATGAAGAAAGTGGTAGGAATATCGATGATGCTGTTAATCTTTATTCACAATGTTTTCCCGACAAGGTGCGATCGCGCGCTTCTTTTTACCGAGTCGTTCAACAGTTCTCTAGTGAAGGAACTGTACAGCCAAGAAAACGTAATCGCCGAAAAACAATTGCTGGAGAAAATAATGAAATTGCGGTATTAGCTGCAGTAGCTAATAAGCCGCACATTAGTACTCGAGAAATAGCTCGCGGATCGGGAATTTCTTAGTCCACTATCTCCCAAATATTGAAACGTAGGAAATATCATCCATTTAGAGTTTCCATGCATCAAGAACTTCATGGCGATGATTTTCTAAATCGAGTGCGATTTTATCAATGGGCGCTTCAACGGATACAAGATAATCCCAATTTTTTTGCTCGAGTATTATTTTTTGACGAGGCGACATTCACAAATCACGGTACGGTAAATCGGCACAACATGCATTACTGGAGTATCGAAAATCTCTATTGGTTGCGCCAAGTTAAACATCAACATCTTGGAACGTAAATGTTTGGTGTGGAATAATTGGCAATAAGCTTATTGGTCCATATTTCATCGATGGAAACTTAAATGGTGAAAAATATCGAAACATCTTGCAGAACGAACTTCCAGTGTTACTTGAAGACCTTCCCTTGGACGTACGACAAACAATGTGGTTCTAACATTACGGTTGTCCGGCACATTATTCAAGAATAGCACGAGAAGTATTAGATCGAGCCTACAATCGTCGATGGATCGGAAGAGGTAGTCCAGCGTCTTGGCCTGCAAGATCGCCAGATCTTACTTGCCCTGACTTCTTTTTGTGGGCCCACTTAAAGTCTGAAGTTTATAATATAGAAGTGCCAACTACGAGGGAAAACATGATTGAGCGAATCACCAACGCATGTTCAAGGATTACGCCGAAACACTTCTCAGTTGTGTGCGATCATTTCAATTGCGAATAAATAAATGTATCGAAGTGGAAGGACACATTTTCGAACACGTTTTCTGAAATGGGTATGATAAAGTAAAGTTCTTCGTTGTTGAATGGCTTTTTGAAATAGTTATATAACAATAAAATAACTTTTACTAAATAAACAAAAAGTAAAAAAAAAACAATAAATACAATATGTACTATCTAAGACAAAAGTCTTGACTCAAGTTTCACATAAATCTCTTGCTGTACAATAAACTGATTCTGTACATAACCTAAAATTAATTAGAATTTAAATTTGCCCTTATTGGTGCACCTTACAAATTGTCTCTATTTTCGCAATAGTATGCCACACTTAGCACAGAAACCACGACTAGAGATCATCACAAAATTTCGAAAAACAGAAATATTACAACTGCTGTATGGTTGAATAAGGGACGTTTAGAGTGCCAGGCGTATGTTGTAAGTAATATGAAACAGCTATTATAATTAAATATAACATAAAAGTGATGTATTTGTAAAATTGTATTATAAAATTTCCCAAGTGAAAGAGAGAGATTTATTCGTCAAAAGAAAAGCATTTGTTTCTGAATTGCTTTACGTATTTTCCCAAACATTTTTTTGGATATGTTTGAAAATATTTATTTTACAGATCTACTTCTTCTTTTTATTGTTTTGAAACATCAACAAATTCATCCTCGAAAACTTCGTCTCCTCAAATAATTACCTATAAGTTCGTCTTAAAAAAAAAAATAAACCTTGAACCCAAGGTCATCTAAATTCAGCACACGACGCATTTTAAAGCAGGAAGTAACGTTTATCTGTCTTCTCTGTCATAAGTTCAAAGATAATAACTCAGGATGATGGCGGACACGCAATCCTACGCCTCCATAATTTGCATCTACCTGTTTGAAATGTTAGCGACGTGATCAGAAGACCTAACACGGAAGCGGACACCAAGGGCTTTGACACCGCAACGTATGTAAATCCGGCAAGACGACAACAGTGAAAATTTCCTCCGGATAATCGGAAACGACTGTCGTAATCCGCATATCAAATGAGACGTGGAATGAGAAACACGTTAGCGCCATCTGTCGGTACGAACGCATGGAGAATCGAATTTTGCAATATCCCGAATTAAACTTTCACGACGCCCGATAGAGACACACGGTTTGAACGGCCGCCAACCTCGTAAAGCATTCTTTACATCCCTGCCGTTCTTCCGGCAACTAACTTCGAGAGTTAGTGGCGGTAGCGGCGGCCTATTGAAACGTTATGGAAGTTGTGGAACGCGGGAAAATAAGTCTCGCCAGCCGACGTCGACACCAAACGCTTTAAACTCGTGCGGTTTTGCGTAATCTGGGACAACGAGCGGTATGCGACGCGCCTATTCATCCTTCAACGATGGCATTCGACGCTAGCGCCCTCTAGAACGTCCAGACGACGCTCTCACCTAATGAGCTGTCATGTCTCACCCGGGACACTATATGGGAGTCTGTCGGGGCTACGTCGGGAGTATTTGTGCCGCGTTCCAAGACATTATCTGTCGCAAAATGCTTGCTTGGGAGTTTTGGTTTGGTGCACGTGTTTTTTTTATAAATTTTGTCCATCAGAAATAATTAACGTCAAAATCGGGAGTTCAATTGAATACGTCAGAAACAGGGTTTTTGTGATTCAATAGTACACTGAGAAAAAATTAATAATCATAAATAAAAATACAATTATCGTAAGTAAAAAGGGACAAAAGCACAGATTACTTAGCACTAGTAAAAAAGAGATCCTAAACACTGATACTAACAAGAAGCAATTTAAGTTACTTACGGTCTGCTTCATACCGGTAACTTATGAAGTTACTTATGATAATTAAACTGAAGTAGTTAAGCCAAAGAATATATGTAGTTGGAGTAAGCAAAGATTTGCCCTTGTCAAGTAGTAGGTGTATTGCTGTGAGTGAACTATTCTATAACAGTTATCACACCTTCATAATTAATATAAGCTATTTAGATTACTTGTGATAAGGAAAAGAGTATCATTAATGCACGTTCACTAAATACCTGATATATAGAAGGTAATGGTTTGCTATAAATATACAATACACATAATATACTTACCTTATATTAAATTTGTTGTTCAACTATAGATAGTGTAGAAACGAGGAAGTTTAGTGAATATTTATTAAGTAGCTTAATGTGACTCTGTGTGAATAACTGATAAAGTACAAAAAAAAGTTCCGCAAATCTTCGATTATTTATGCAACCGCAACTATAAGTACTGCGTACCGAGCAATGCGTAATTCAAAATTGTTTGCAAATAATTTTTAATTACTATTCAGTGTGCTGTAGCTTCGATTGCATTAATAATTGAAGATTAAATTCGCATTTATTTTGCTAAAGATGTACATAATACTTATTACTTAAGAAAAAAAGCAGTATTATTAGTAATAGTTTTATTTTGTATAGGACAACACAGTGACTACCTGATATGAATGAAAGATATTGGTTTCACTTTAACAACAGTTTTTTTTTTAACAATTTACAACGTAATGACTCATAAAATATATTTCTTAATAATGAAAAAATGAACAAAGCAATAATGATAAAAGATAAGGTAAATGGGGGCCCCTTGAAACATTATTTAGTTATTGAAATTATTGAAATCTAAACAAAGGACAAAGAGATTAGAGAGATTAGTTAGATGTATTAAATATGGCTTTGAAGTTACAACTAATAACAAACAAAGAAATAATATACCTAGGCGGTAAACTTGCGGTTTTTGTTAGTTCTTTGTACTGGGTGTTGTCTCGGCGAGTTGATCCTCTGTCGGCGTACGTGGTGGTTATGTCCGGTGATCGCCTCGAAAACGGCTACTTCGTCGAGGTATCCCCAACTTCAGGTGGCACTTGGACTGTCACTCACCTAGCGACGGTATCCCCACTTTAACTTCACCAGCGGGCTCAGATATCATCACAATGATGGGGAATTCTAATATTTCACCACGTGGTTTAAAACTGCAATCTTGAAACATCCGATTACCTATAGACTCGGTACTTCTTCTTTCGCTGGGATTCTTTATACGGATGGGGTCTTGAGTTAACCCACCCGGTATTTTTAATATATTTGCGTTCCAACTGGCCTACAATGCCGTACTCCTTGGCCACCCTTTTTCAACGACCTTTTCCGTAACTCTTACTTGACGCCAGCACGCGTCTGCGCGCGTAGTTGTCTCGGGGACTATTTCATTACTCCGCCGCATTAGCCAATCAGGAATATAAAACAATCACGGGTGGCAGCAAAACTCAAATAATCATAATTGTGGCAAATTGTTACCTATTTAAGAAAATATATGAGTTTAATAGCGATCAGCATTGTTGTTACTTCTACTAACCATGTGCTGTAGTTAGATACAGTACCAGTAGTCATAAGTAATACTTTACTTACCACAAATTTGTGAGGTGCGCTGTGTAATAGTCGTTAATAAAAGCAGTATTTACAGTAACAACTTGCATCAGGAAACTGGTTTAGTTGCAGTATTAATTAACGAGAATAGTTCCAAGTAAAACTTTATCTATGTAAATAATTTTTATCAAGGTAAACACTTTATTTAGCCTATTTTTCTCAGTGTAATTAATGTTTTCTCGCCTGATTTTTATGTCCCGGATTTTAAAAATAGGAGCCTTTTGCATGTTTCAGTGGCGCTTCCATTTATAGAGGCATCGAGAAAAATCATAATTAGAGTAGACAGTAGACTATGAAATGTAAATGTTTGGGTTGTACTATAGTCACTTCCAGATAATGACATTTATTACTTCACATCTTCACTGTAAACCAAGTTTATACCCCAACAAGAGGATTCAACATAATAAAGAGAAACACATAATCCGTTTAATATTGAAAAGATAATCAAAATTTTCCATACAATTACAGAAATTACTGAAAATGTTGTATAATATAGTATACAGGGTGTATCAGATATAGAGGTAAATATAATAATATGTAGCAGCTGTAATCATATACAATCAAAAAGTCTTAATGCACCGGGGGTCTATATGTAAGCATTAACGAGAAAAAAATATTTTATAAATGCCGCGGGCTAGAGTCGCACCTATGCCCAACCTAAATGCTGTCCCGAGTATACCCCCACATACCACTATCATTCAGCCACTACCGCTGTTAATTTTGTGTGGATCGCCGCTTGGAGTGCAAACCACTTCGAACATTTTATTTAAATTATTCCCGTCTCGAAAAAACAATCCTTTTCAGGACCATCATGATTTCATATAAAGAAAATGGAAGCTTGATGCCTCGACAGAGGCGCGGAAATGTATAGATTCATTTTCGTGCGACATCATAGTAAAAAGGCGTGTTTCCAAATTTTCTATATCTACATTTATTTCTGTGTCAATCTATTCGATTCAATTCATTTTGTGTTATTTGATTAAATAAATCCAAAAGAAATAACTCAGATTCATGTGGTACCGTTTATTAACAACTAACTTTCGATTCGACAAAGCAAAAGAAAAATATTTACGTTTTTTGTAACTACTGAAGTCGCATATCCGGTGAAACTCAAACGTCTTATCAGGATATTAAAAATAATACTTTGTAGACTTACACAGAATGCTCTTAACAAAAAAGGAATGTTTATTTTATAAAAAGAAGAAATTTAAAATGCCTCAGTTTTGCTATTTTTACAAGGGCCTTTATTTATTCAGACTGATGAAGACAAATGAACTTACGGCATACCATTAAAAATAATACTAAATGAGTGCAATGTATTTATACACAATACCACGTTTAGCGGGTGCTTAGCATGCATCAGGCCCGGACTAAAGAATTTTTGGCTCTAAATTTTCCCTTTTTATTTTCTTGAATGATGAAATTAGGTTTTAGTGGGTTTGTGCTTTATATGTCGTGTAGTTAACACCCAAGCAAAATTTATTTTTTTATTTGATACACCCTGTATGTTAGTTAAAGCAAGACTAGAAGTTGGTATGCTTGGTGACGTGCATGGTAATAAGGAGTTAGTTAATGTTAGCGCGACAGATAGTACACTGAACATAGATGTAACTTAAGCTTGTAACCATCATCTTGTAGACATATGTAATGAACGTTCGTGTACACTGTAAAAAAAGTTGCAGTAAAATTACATGTAAAATCGTTGGTAACAAAGTTGCCTACAATTTTACGGGTAAATTTGCTTCATAAGGTAAAATTTCTACAATCTAGTAAATTTCACATGCTGATGTGTTTTTCAAAAATTGTACTGTAAAATTCGTATGTAATATTTATATGAACTCTATATTTACCGAACACTGAAGTAATTTGCATATGTATTTTTATAAAGAGAGCAAGCAACTTACCTAATTCTTTTATAGCACCTAATAGATCATACTGAATCGCTCAACCAGGGATTAAGAATGAACACGTTTACGCGAAACCTACGATTGTTTGTGACGTACATGATATCATTGAGCCAATAATAAGTTCGACAAACGACTAGAATTACCTACGCGCACAGATAAATATCCAATAACCAATCACATGCGGCGTATGATTTCGTATTTTCCATGATATCTATAGTTTACCCAAAATTCAAGTAAAAACAAATAAATATAAAAGATACTTATATTTTACAGCAAAATTAATAGTTCACTAGTAAAATTACTTTTGAAGTGCACTAAAATACCCCAAAAAAAATTACAATTTTACACCTTTTAAGAAATGTTGAGAGTAAATACAAAATTGTACATGTTTTTTCCTGTATTTTCTTTTTGAATTTTTGTTACAGTCTTAAACTTACATGAAAAAAGCTATAAATTTTACCGGAATTTCTTTTTCCATGTTAAATATCCTAGAAAAAACATGTAAAACAAAATTTACATGATTTATTGTGGTAATTCACAACGTTATTACATGTAATATTCCTGATTTACCATGGCAAAATTACTGTAATTTTTATAGTGTAGATATTTGAATCTATTATTCTGCTCCCAACTGAAAATAATACAAATGTTGTCCGTTTGCGTCTATATACTACAAACGAATTCTTCTCCGTAATCTGCTTATTCACCTACTCGAGTACACTATCACGTCCCCACTCCCGATTTTTGCGATGCCAGTAATTCAGGATGTATCTAGTGTTTGGGGTGATTCGGTTTTAGCTGTATGTTTTTTGCCCTATCTAAACTTGTTTCAACTAGTTTTCTTTTTGGCAGCACTAATAATATTTCTTTGCCACTATTCAAAAGAATAATTTGTGAATTAATGAATATTTTTTTCACGACAAGGAAATCCTTTCTCTCAGTGTAGACGATTCAAAACGGTTTTCAAAAGAAATCCTATTAAGTTATGTATTTAGAACCCGAGGGATTGATATGGAAATAAAAGCGTCTTCTCCATGAAGGTAACCGCATCCAATGATCGTGTTTAGGAAGAGTTGACATAACAATGACTTATTTATTTCTCAATAGTAGAAATACCAATTTAACAAAAGATTGTAACACTTTTTTGTTAAAAGAAAATAATGACAATGTTTTATTTTATTATTATTATTTAATTTTTATGACAATTTCATCTTCCAAATATCTCACCAAGTAACGCAAAAAGACCCAATGGATTTCTATATGCAGGCAGCCTAGGAATATGTAGGCCACGCTGTCCTTTTGTTCGACTCACACGAAATGCCGGAAAAACATCACGGTGCAGACAAAAATAAAACCTCGACCCCTTCCCCCCCACTTCATGGTTTCTCGTTCGACCTCTTGATTTCCCCAACGCGACGCATTCCCGAGATGCCTTCAGCGAACTTCGTTCTTCGGCACATAGGCGCCGGTACGCTTGCTGCATTCAGATGCAAATCCGTCCCGCCAGGGAGCGCGCGACGCCTCCACTTTACCGACGTCCGGAAATGGAATAACGACGAGGATGCGCGCCGTGCAGGATAATGCTGTAGATTCGGTGGACCGCGCTTTTCTTCTGGCCGTGGAAATAACGTGCGATCTAAAAAAAAAAAGTTATATTGTATGGACTTTTGCTTCGAAGAAGTATGGATGTGTTTATTTGATACCATTTGTCACTCTCTTTCATTTTATAACGCAACTTCTTCTAAAATAGTTCTATATACGTGGTGCATACAAACACAAAGAGACATTCCTTGCATTAAACATTAGGTATGCATGTCGTTAAACGCGCTCTTGTTCTGCAGCTACGCGGAGGCACCCTTGGGCCCGCGCGAGAGACCTTGTTTGCCGCGAATGCGCTTGCAATTATACGCTAACGTTCAGCTGCAGAAAGAACACGACCTCACAGCTTAGCAATTATTATCCAATAGTAATTACGTTTGACGTAAGTTATCGGATATACAATAGAGTACCTACCTGGTAAGTGCATAGTACATAGAAAGAAAAATATGGGAATAGAAGTTGCGCAAGGAATTCTTAATAGTTTGTATTACACTCACTGGTCGACTTGCTTATAATAATTTTAATAATTGCAGTAAATAGAATTGGCAGAAGGAATAGGGAAAGGGAAAGAGAATGGGGAAAGGGAATGGGAAAAGGGAATGGGGAAAGGGAATGGGGAAAGAGAATGGGAAAAGGGAATACGGAAAAGGAATAGGGAATTAGGAGAGGGAATAAGGAAAGGGAATAGGGGGAGAGAATAGGGAAAGGAAATAGGGAAAGGGACTAGGGAAAGGGAATAGGATAAAGGAATAGGAAAAGGGAATAAGGAACAGGGAATAGAGAAAGGGTATAGAGAATAAGAATAGGAAACAAGAATATAGGTAAAGGGAATAGAGATAGGGAATCTGAAAACGAAATGAGAAAAAGGCAATAGGGAAAAAAATAAACAAATATAAAAGGTGTTTCAATATTTGGAAAAATACTAACAAAAAACTTAAAACAAATGTTGAGTGGAAACTTTTCGAGAGAATGGACCGACTTCAAAAAACCACCTTCCTCAAGGACCGCATTCTAGGAGAATGCCCGGCTTCTAGTTTCATTAAATGCTATATAAATTGTTGCATTTTGAAAATCTTGTTGCGAAATTAGGATTCCGTTTCTTCTACATATATAACTTTCGGCTACCCCCAAGTGATCTCCGCCTCGCCTTCAAGATTTCCTTATCCTCCACCAGCAATCACCAGTGTATAGCTGAAGTGCGTTTAAGACGCAGCGTATTCTTCGGGGTTGCTCAATTTCAAAAAAATTTCCACTTTTCTGGATGTACAGCTCCTACCAAAAAAAGTTAAGGGCCTACGTGAAAATGTATGTGGCGAGCGCATTTAGGATGGACTATAGCTTTTACTACGACTGCGGCTTATCGATGTAAACAGATGTTATGAATGATTATATTTATACGAAACAGGATTTCTTGTTTTTATAATTTAGTGTTTGGTATTAAGACATAAACAAGCACGCGTTGAAATAATATTCTTATGTATTCCTTGATAAAATAGATTTTCTGTGTCTGAATGTTCTTATTGATTTATTAGAATATCTTATTTCGCATATATACGGCCAATATGGAATATAGTGGATAGACAAGTTTCTTTCTTTCATTTTCGTAATTTTTTAACTGTAACATTTAGCAATAAGTGAGTTTGAATATAAATAAAATATATAGTTCTCAATAGTAAATGCAAGGACATACTTTGCTAATAACATATCGTACGTATACACATGTGATACTGTAATAACAAAATGTGCTCACTATAAATTTATTTTATTGTTTGATTATAACATGTGCATAAATTCATTTTTTCAATCTTGAAGCATCCAATGTCTCCAGTCCCCATTATTTTCGATTACTTCCTAGAAGATTCTCATATAGTTTATCTGCATTTTCTGAAATGAAGTCTTTATATATGTATAAAAATATATTCTGCTTTAATGCAGCTCAAACATTTTCAATAGGATTTAAGTCCGGACTACTTAGAGGCCAGGGCAATACTTGTTAAATAAATATTTGCGGAACGTATCTATTCTTGCACAATTTGCGATTTCTGCACGGGACAGTTATCGTGCTGAAACACAAAATTGTCCCCATATTTACCGATGGCGTCATCAGATTTATAAGGATGCCTTGATTTCTGCAACACCTACTGCTATTCAATGTTCTATTTTTTTACCATTAGAAATATAAGAGAGACTTAATATTAGTGTTGAGATATACAATCGCAGACAAGAGTTAATTCCAATTTATTTTTCAGTATTATGTTGTAAAAAACACTGAAAAGCTAACTATTTAGGAAGTATTGAGAGATAATGAAAAAAATAAAGTTATGCAAAATTTTAATTGAAATGTTTTAATAATTTCATTATGAAAGAATATGCGTATGACATTTGTCCGTAATTGTATGTATTTTAGTTATGCCAGGTTTCAATGAAAAATATATTTATACATATGTTATAAGAGGCGAATATCAGATAAACGCAAATGCTTCCCTTTGTGATTTTTGTCGCAAACTTGTTGCGCCTTAAACTGAATACCCTTATTTGAAAACTAATAATAATAAATCAAGGTCGTCAAAACAACTTTCATAGACAATTTACCAAATGAATAGCGGACATAAAATACGAATTTATCAAATACGAGTAAACATTACTTATGTGGGCTACTCTTCGGCTGGCATGAATAAAATTCCACATATAAACACAGTTGTATGTATAGTTCAACCTGAGAATATATAATCAAAATCGCGATTCAGATTGTTAACCTTTTTGTGGGAGGAGCTGTACTTTAAAGACAAAAAAAAGAAAAATTGAGTTTATAATATACGAGAGTAGAGGTGAGAAAAAATTATATTTTTTAACCCCCTACTAACCCGCGAGTACGCCACTGTTCTTTTTTCAACTTAAAATTACGGCTGCTAAAAAGAAACGATTGGATATTTATCCGATCTCGATATTTCTTTTCGTTTCTGAAATATCGCAAAAGATGTGGTTTGGAGGAAAGTTTGAGCTCCCATTTGTTTCGGGGGTGGAAACCAAATATGGAACGCTAAAAAAAATAATAATCAAATATTTTTCGGTGTTCTACATTTCTACCAAATTTTATCAAAATCAGGGAAATCAACTTGGGTGCCTCTGCTTGTAAGGCACATCGAAACAGAATACATAAAGCAAAATTAATATTACAGTAAATATTTGTATTTATCTCTAAAAACGACGCTAGCTGACATTATTAATCTAATAAATGTTTATTTGGCATATTTTTATGTATCGTTCAGACAACCATAATCGAATGGGCGTTTATAATCGACCAACAATTATTAATACATGTACCCATCGACAGGTCGATCGCGTGCACACTGTATATTATAAACTCGTACGCTGTGTATTTAGTGTGCGTCGGCAATACATGCATAAACGGCTCGCCATAACGATGACAGTTTTAAATAAGTATGATTTGTTCGCTATATTTAAAATCCAGCGTTCTACCACACGTTTCCCGAACTACTACTACTACTAACGGTCGTAAAGACAAAACAAAAGACCGGCAGATGTCCGCCAGCCTCTTTTTATGCGTTCGATTATCGCCAGAACGTCTGCGCTGTTATTATACATTACGCCTACTCGATTTATATTATAAAATAGAATTTTCTAGTCTGACGGTTTCCAATGTAATTTTTAACGGTTCATTTAACATGTTCTGTTTTCCATAGTATAATTTCTCGTTCGTATGCATGAAACTAAAGATTAAAATTCGTCGTAATAAAAGAGAATCTATTCTATTCCTGATTAATATACGCAAGTGCTTGGGGCTTTATAAAATTAGATGAGACGATTTTGTTTTGTATATTCGGTCATGGTAGATTGTGATCTAGGTATTATGTCGCACCAGTTTCGAAAGAGTTATTTTGGCAGTGGAGGCCGCAATATTGGTTCTCAGGTACCTATAAATATAAACGATGAAGCGATTCCTACTTTCGGCTACCTAGATGCGTGCAGAACTATACGGAAACGCGTTTGAAATGTTTTGTTACAAAATTCCATCGGGGAAAAGTTTCATATTGAAAGGACGATGTTGGTTTAAATCAAGTATGGGCAACCTTTGACATGTTGTGAGCCAAACTTTAGTGTGCAAATATGTTCGCGGGCCGCGTTTAAAAGTAATGCATTTTAAAGTAGTGTTCATATTTTTTAGCGATAGATATCAGACATGAAATAATAAGACAATGTTATTATAATGCAATTTATTAAAATAAGAAAATGAAATGAAAAAAATAGGTACAACATTATAATTAAATCGTGAAATTTGGAATTATTACAACTACGAAAGTTAATAGCGACAACAAAATCAATGAGACCCTTGAGCTTAAATTTGGGAAACTAATCCATCGATGTTTGGATGAATTCCACTGATACAAAGACGTAAAGAATTTTCAAATTATCGTCAGTCACCTCTTGTACGATGTTTTGATTTTATTAACTTCCATCATTGAAAAAGAACTGTTCGCATTTATAAGTACTTGCCAAAGCACAAATCAATCTTCTTGCGAATTTTCTAAGCTCCGGAAAATGGTCTTCTTCGAGGTATTTCTGGTATAGAAATCGTACAACTCCACGTCTTCAAATTTAGATTTTTGGGGTTTTCTTGAAGCTCGATCAACTCTATTTGCAAGTGTATTGGAGCATTTTGTACATTACTTTTTGTTGGAGTAGCTAATAAATTGAAACTGTCTTCCATGTTTTTAAAATCTCTAAATCTGTTCGAAAATTGCTCCGACAGTAACTTAAGTTCTTCAGCATATTGAGCATAAGCAGTATTTTCATACGCAGAGAGCGTGATGAAATGGTAACTGTTATCAAGAAAACAACTGTGCCTCCCACAAGCGGATTTTATTTTTGAAACGCTTTCAAACGGCTGTACAAATCATTTACTAACTGTCCTTGCCTTTTGAAGTTTCAAATTTAAATCATTCAAATTGCCTGTAAGTCGACCAGAAATGCTTAAGTCCACATATCCATTTTGGGTCACTCAATTCAGATAGTGGTTTATCTTTTATTTGGATAAAATCTGCTATCTCATTTCTAAGCTCATAAAGCCGTTTCAGCATTTTACCTTTGCTTAACCATCTGACTTCGCAATAATATGTTACGTCGTCATATTCGGCTGATATTTCATCCAAAACGCCTTGAACTGACGATGGTTAAGCCCTCGGGATCGAAAAAAAATTGATGGTTTTTACTACCACATCATAACATTCTGGAGTCGAATGGACTTAGAACACAAGTTCTGTTGTGGATATGCAATGAAGGACTATCAAATCATCTTTTGCACATTTAATTCAGTTGCTTTTTCATACAAATTCCGATGAAACTTCACGTAAGCCGACCATAGAAGGTGCACCATCTGTGCATTACACCAACTAATTTTGACCATGGCAAACCAAAACTTGTGATACCTTATTAACTTCATTAAAAATGTCCTCTCCTGTAGTGGTTCCTTTTGGCGGCTGTAAAGTAGGCTATTTCCTCAGTAACATGAACTCTTTATCGACACCTCGAATAAATATAGCCAGTTGAGCTGTGTCAGACTAATCGGTGCTCTCGTCTAATGCTATATAAAAATGATTCAAAACCAGCCATACGGTTAGTCAAAATTGTTTTTATTCATTAGCCATCATTTCTATACGTCGGGGCAACAGTTCATCTTGACAAACTAATTTTTTTAAAAAATCATTTTTCTTTTCAGGACACAAAACACTGCAAGCTTCTAACATACACTCCTTGATAAATTCTTCTTCGGCAAATGGTTTTAATGACTTTGCCAATTTTGAACTAACTATAAAACTAGCTTTCACAATATATGAAGTTGTGTTCTTTGTTTATGAAACATTTGCTGCTGTTTTTCCAAATTTGCGGTAAGCGTCTGGATTTTATCTTTTCTTATTTGTCCTGTCAGTGAGTGCAGCATAGGATGCTTAGTTGAGTAATGCCTTTTTATATTGAATTCTTTCATCACTGAAATGGATTCATTACACAGAAACAAATAGGCTTACCATTGTGCAAGATAGAAAAGAATTCTTCAGTCCATTTTTTCTTGAAACTGGCGACCTCTGCATCTACTTTTCGTTTCTTTCCACCAGACATCAATTTCGTTTACTTTTTGTTCGATAAACTTAATAACAAAATATGATTAGTAAGCACTCAAGATGCACACAAAGTCACAAAGCAAATTGACGGCAGTAACAGTTCGCTAGGATAATCGCTTGTCGAAGTTATCAACCTCGTAGCTCAAATAGAACTGAACTAAAGTTCGGGCCATCCACCCGTTTATATAGGCAAAATGAAGGAATGATCTAGAATCGTCTAGTGTAGAACATTTGAGAAGCTATAATCTTTTGTTGCGCCGCCAGTGAGGCGGCAACATCAAAGGCTTTGATGTTTGCCGCCTCACTCTTTGATGATCGCCGCAACTCGGACTTGCTCGCTCACTTGATTCCGCAGGAGCAAGCGACAAACCCCATATCACTCGAATCTTCCTCATTGGAGTGATTTTGAGTAAGTAATGTAATTTTTTTTTTTAATGGGTTTTTCAAATGTCTCGCGGGCCGGAATCAAATCTTACAGCGGGCCGGTTGTTGCCCACATATGGTTTAAAATAAACACAGTCCCGCAGATGAAGTGGTCTCTAATTGCTTATTTGCTGTGGAAGTGACACTTTAACTTAAATACATACAGCCTTGGTCAAAAGTATTTACCACCCTCTGGTTTCTTAAAAACAGAGGAGCAAAATAAAACTACAGATGCAGAACCATAAATGTAATTTAATATTTTGCACCACCTTTAGCCCTATACTTACTTCAATAGCGCAATTAGCAAAGATTTTTTACATTTTTGTCAAAAACGCTCACAGATAGTCATAGAGAGACATTACACAAAAATGGTTCATAATTAACATCTCAATCCGTTTGTGTAAAAAAATATACACGATGTTCGCTTTAAAAAAAAATCTAAAAGCGTTAGTCGAAATTGGACAATGATTTTTGAACACCCTGTATATCGCCCCAGCGTGAAATCTTCCCTGAAGTATCTTCTATCCCTCGATGAAAGATTTTCCATTTATTTAAAATCAATAATTGCTTCACGTTTGCAGCAGTTCTGATGTGCTTTGCAAATATCGATTTTTTTTTTACAAAAAGAAATATTACTTTGCACTAAATAAATGAATCAAATAAAAAGGTAAAAATGAAATGGGCACGTACACCCAACAGTAAGCCACTGCTAAAAATGTAAAAAAATACAGAGTGTTTCATTTAAAAGAAATGTCATGTGCTTATGCTGACGGTTTCCGGAACACCCAGTACAATTCAAAATAATTTTCAGATGTATGTCTAAGTGAAATCACTAGATGATGAATGAGGTAAAATATTGTCTATTTATTTGACAGGTTTTAAAAAATGAAATGAAAAAGTAATGGTCCTAGGTAAGACCCTTATGGCACACTTAAAACAATACTTATACAAACAATTTCTACGTTATTGTCTGCCAGCATGACCACACAGAAATGCCCATTTTCATTCCGCCAGAAGGTAAATTATATTTGCAATTAGCATTTGTTACAACAATTAAAAGCATTTCTCCATGGATTCGGTCCATTTGAACGTCGAGGCAGACACACACACGTTACAGAACATTAATTTTAATCTGTGCAACGATGACAATAAATACTCATTCGGCTCACTACGCTAATGCCCATGCTTGGCGGTTCGTTCCGGGAATTCTCCACGTGTAATTTCAAACGAACGCAGCACCGCTCAGTGACGCTGAACTAGCGAACTCGAGGTTTTATTACATGAGCACAGAAAAAAAAGTTGTAATAACATGCTCCAGGTATCCGCGGGCCCTCCTAGCGAGACATAATTGCCGGCGCATTCGAATTACACGTTCTCATCTTGTGGAATTACAATCTTCCAGTGTATGCAGTCCAGTTAGTACACTAAGGGAATAAAATAACTGCGGTACTTGCTGAGAAAAAGATGCCATTTATGAAGTTTTTTTTTCGGAATATATTGTAAACAGGTGAATATCACCTTTGTAGTTTCCGCTAAGGGATTAAATGTAAAAATAATTTTCAGATTGTGCGCATACGCAGTAGCGAATAGATTGGAGTATTAATTCTCTTAAAGCTATGAATATTAACTGCAGACGTAATATTTCCTGATAATATCTGTTTTATTGGCCGGTCCATACACCTGCCTACTTCTATTTCGACTTATTGGTCGAGAGTAGATTTTTTTTATTTCATAAACAATAGAGTAGGTATTTTTAGTATATCCTAAACTATATCCCCCTGAGGATGAATTGAAACTTGTAATACAATCCCTGAAAGATTCAAGTTTCTCTGGCATAAATGAGATTCCTATGTATTTCTTAAAAAAAATGTATTGACACTATTTTAAAACCGGTTTGTCATATAATAAATGATTCACTTCTCACTAGCTGCTTCCCTCAATCTTTAAAATATGCGCTTGTTGTCCCGATCCACAAGAAAGGTTGTCCTAACGACCTTAGTAATTACAGACCGGTGAGTCTTCTCACAAGCTTTTCAAAAATATTTGAAAAAGTCGTATATAATCGGTTATATCGCTTCATTTCGGTTTTTGATATTATAAACAAAAATCAACATGGTTTCTTAAAAGGAAAAAAGTATTGAAACGGCCCTATTTGACTACACCAAAAGTGTGCTAGCTACACTTGAAAGTAAAAAGATCCCTTATGGTCTTTTCTTAGATCTATCAAGGGCGTTTGACAGCATAGATCATCAAAGGCTCCTGTATAAACCTGAATTGCTACGATATTAGAGGTAATGCCCTTTCATGGTTTGCTTCGTATCTTTCGAACAGAAAGCAGGTAACTCGTATTCGTACAAAATATGTAACTGCTACTTCAAATGTACTTACCGTAAATAGAGTTCCTCAAGGGAGTATTCTTGGTCCCTTACTTTTTCTGTTATATTTTAATGACATATATGCTGTTGGATGTCCCTGGTCTGATCATAAGATATCTAAAATTAACTATGCAGATGATACAACCTTTCTTGTGGAAGGAGATTCTATTGAGGAAGTCATTGAGATCAGTAGTTCTCTTTTAATTAATTTGAATATAGGGTTGAAAAATAATAACTTAATTATGAATCAGAGCAAAACTAATGTGGTATTATTTAAGACTCAAAGGGGTCAAATTTACCCATCTTCTCTGATTTTCAATGGGGAAGAATTCAATTTTAAAGATAATGTTCTATTGCTAGGAGTTAAAATCGATGAGCATCTTAAGTGGAAAACCCACATAGATTCAGTAGTGTGACGAGTTAGTCAACTTTTTTTTTGCTTTTCGCAGACTGCGTAATTTAGTTGATGAGGATACGTTGCGTGTGACTTACTTCGGCAGCTGTTACTCGATTATGAAATATGCTATCATTGTATGGGGAGGAAGCAGTGAGCTAAAACGTGTTTTCATTTCGCAGAAGAAATTATTACGAATCTTATATGGTTTGCCTTTTAATCAATCTTGTAGAGGGATTTTTAAAGCGAAACGAATATTGAGTATCCCAGCTATATACATTTATGAGCTTCTACTTTTCTTATTTAAGAATAAAAATTTGTTTGAAGAAAACACTTTTTCACATAAGCACTTAACTAGGAATAAGAATAATTATTGTTGCCCCAGACACCGGCTTTCGCTTACACAGAATAATTTAGTGTATAATGGACTTAAATGTTATAACAAGTTGCCAGTGGAAATTAAATCAATTAGGTCTCTCGCCTTATTTAAAAAGAAAATATTTACAATTCCGTGTGACCTCGAACCTTACACCATTGCCGATTTCGTTAATTAATTTACATAGTTTAATTATTAGTTTATGACTTTTGCTTTGTATATGTATTTACTGTAGCAATAAACTTTATAAGATTTATTATTGTTATCATTATTTCATATGAAGCTTTTTGAAAGTATATCTTTTACCAACAGATAATGACAATGAGATATTGATTTAATAAACATTTTCTGTTACAAATATTTATATTAAATATGTTAAATTTAAAAGTTCCTACCCAATTATTTAATAATTCAGTAATATTACATTGCTATATATCTTCCGATTTCATCTATGAATACAGTTAATATCATATAATTTTGACAAACTTCTTATCCGACTTTATGTGTTGTTTTTAACACCTGATACATGTAGTCTGAACCTCAAATAAATGGAAAAGATTTATACTATTCCTGCCGACTTTACATAACGTAAAGATAACCTGCTTTCCGTACCTATATCACTGGTTTTTGAAAACTTTTTCGGTGAAATTGCCCAAAACACGAGCGAAAATTATTTAAAATATACCCTTCATGCATGAAAATAGTTTCATTATAACTTTGAGTTGAACATCCCACTCCGATTATGCTAAAATTATTATTAATTATAGACATTATTCAACGCGGCAAAACTAAATTATTCAGGACGTGGTTGGATATTCGTTTGCAACACCCACACAGCTTGAACAGATGTGTAATATAAGTAGGCAACCCGTGTTTCAGTCGGAACCCCCACCTGGTCGGTTCAATCATATTCACCCTTGCCGCTCCAGTAGATAGAACGGATTTCCTTTTCAAATTTAATGATTATGCATAATACGCTGAAATTTCGAGTAATAACATGGGTAAATACAATTCTTCATTGTCCTATTATTACAATAATAAATAGGAATTACAATAAAGTAATTGCATGTTAGTAGAATAAAGTAAATTTTACAAATGTACATAAATTTTATATTAGAAGTAACTACAGATGACAGCATAAGCATTTATATTGATAATTGTGCAAACTAAATGTAAATTTAACAAAAAAGAATTGTTACTTACCTACTTGATTCAGGCAAACTTCTGCACATTCCCAGTGTTATTATATCGTTATTTAGAAAACTGAAAATATAACTAAAATAGCATCACTATTTTAGAATAGCGTAGGAGTAGCTTGTATATATTCATATACGAGAGACAATTATAATTGAAATTATTTCTGTATTTATCTTTGTTAACTTAAAATAAACTTATAAATCCATGCGAAATTTAATTGCAATAAAGTGAAGTTTAACAACTACTAAAACATCTGTTGGATGTGTATCTAGATGTATAATTAGTTTCTGTACGATGAAATTACAGAAATATAAATGTGGGGTAAATTGAAATATGTATATAAGGGCATTTGGGAATGTATATTTTAGCGTAGGAATTACAAAAACTTTGTATAAACACTACATATTTCTTGGGAGTTGAGTGAAAAAGGTGATAGTTTCATAGTAGATAGTACTGCGGTAGTTTCAAATACAATGTAATTATAATCGTAAGGTGTAGGTATTATACATTATGTGTAATTGCCATTGTTAATTTTAAATACAATAATTAGGTAATTATAATTATTAATTTTAATTACAATAATTAGAATTACTATACAGGCTGTCTGTCTATATTTTGACCCCTATCTACAGTTATGTAAATTGCCATAAAAATTTGTACTCTTTCCACATTTTTCAGTAAATTCCCTTTGAATAGTAATAATTTTGTAATTCAAAACATTTTTGCAGCTCTCTTTCCCGCGGTGCATGAAAAAAAGTAATGTAATCATTAAAAAAAAAACAACGTGCTCCACTTCTGCGGGCAAAAACAAATAATTTTGTAAAATGCAGGACGCAACTTTAGATTTTATGGGATGTATGTTTTCAAGGCAAAATTGTATTTATACAAAACATGGTATTAACACCAACTTAACAAGTGAAAAGGCATTTTTACAAGTGACTATGTGATTTGCTACAAAGAATTGTATTTTCCAGCTTTTTAAGTAAATTACCTTGAGAAGTGTATTTTTACATGAACATCTATAGTATTTAGTTTATTAAATTGACTTTAAAATTCTAAAATGTAAATAATCACATGACAGGTGATGTATTTTTACATAACATAGGGTGTAGATTTACCATGACTTCTGATAGTATCGAGGTGATAAGGTATTTTTATAAGTTATATAATTTTACACAAAAATTTGTAGCATATAAATTCTTTTTTTAAGTAAATACCCTTAAGAAGTGTATTTTTATATGATCATGTATAGTAATTTTACTAAATTGAATGCAAAATTCAGAAATGTGAAGAATTTCATGACAGGTGAGCCATTTTTACATAATACGTGGTGTAAAAATACAATGACTTCTGATAGTACAGAGATGATAACGTATTTTCATGAGTTATTACATAATTTTCAAGAAAAATTTGTAACATTAGCTCTGTTTAAAGTAATCCTTAAGAGTTATTTTTAATATGA
>RXPK01000444.1:0-48835 GCA_004143645.1 Protaetia brevitarsis | reverse complement strand
CCAGTCCAGATCTCCTTCTTGCGGAATCTTATAATCCCACATACGGGGCTCTGGACCATGAAGTGTCTTCTTAGAGCCCTCCTTGGCAGTTTCTTCGGCTATTACGTTGCCCTTTATATCCTCATGTCCCGGTACCCAAATCAGAGACACCGTGTTGTCTCGTGCCAGTGCATTGAGGGATTGTTTGCAGTCCCTAACTAGTTTTGACCTAGTTACAGGGTTTGAGACTGCTTTAATGACAGCCATTATATTAATTTTCCTCCTCATGCAGCCCCCTTTTGCAATCATTTCTGCACAGGCTGCAAGGGCGAATACCTCTGCCTGGAAGACCGTTGTATGTTTCCCAGGCTTATGAATATCCTTTGATTAGGACTGGGCCTACAAATACCGGCTCCTGTCCCCTGGCTGGATTTCGATCCGTCCGTGTACCAGTTTTCGTTAGCAGTGATCTCACTACGTGCCTGGTTTCTGTTCGGTATGGAGATTTTCACCTTTTCAGTGAAGATAATCTCTGGTGCTATTCTGTCCGTGGGCATTTCTAGCAATGGCCCGTCCAGCAACGTGCCCGTAGTGTAAGTGTGTTCTCCTGCCCTGAAGTTGGGATGCCACAGGTTGTTGGCTTTCAGTCTAAGGATCGCATTCATTGTCTCCGCTCTCACATAGAGTCCAGCGGGGGAAGGCCCACAATGGTCTCCAAAGAGGCGGTCCCTGTACTGTTAGTTGCACCAGTGATACCCAGCAATGCCTGTCTCTGGACAGCGGTTAGCGGCTTTGCAGAGGAGGACACTTCTGTTCTCCTCCACCAGACTACTACCCCGTATGTTATCGCTGGTCTTATCACGGCAGTATATAGCCAATGGATTACCTTTGGCTTTAATCCCCAGGTTTTACCAGCAACTCTCCTGCAGCGCCAGAATAGTTACGTGGCCCTGGTCGTTGTGTTAACTAAGTGATTTTTCCAGCTCAGTTTCGCATCAAGGGTAACACCCAGATACTTTACTTCCTTGGTTAATTGTAACTCCTGCCCAAACAGTCTAATGCCGCCTAGATCATTGAGTTTTCTCATGTTGGTAAAGGCAACCAACTTTTTTTTGTGGATTAACTGAGAGTTCTTGTGAAAGGCACTATTCCTCCACCATTCGCAATGCATTACGCATGATGCCCGCCACCACGCCTGGGAACTTTCCCTAGCTACGATGACAATGTCATCAGCGTACCCCTGCGTCATGATTCCTTTGTCGTTAATATCTGACGAATCATCCACGACCAAGCTCCACAGCAGTGGTGACAGCACTCCCTTGAGGACACCCTCTAGTGTCCTCATCGCGATATTTTGTCTAGCATATTGGCTAGACCACTCTGCCCCTTACATTGCACTGCTAGTCGAGTGGTTCATGTTCAGTTCGTTCAATTAGGGATCGGTTGATCGAGGGCGTTGATTTGTTATCAAAGGCGCGCTAGGCTACTGTGTTATATTTTTCTTATTAACAATCATAGAGAAATTATTTAGTTAGAGTAGAAACATTTCAATTGTTATGGAATCCATATAGTAGCTATTTTTAGAAAAGGTAATAAGCCTCTTATAATACTTTTTTAAGTGGAGCACGGGGTTGGGATGATTTGTAATTATTTGGTTTTTTCATAAATAAAGTATCAGATAATAAAATATAAAATTAATGACGTGTTTTTTTAAAAGTGTGATATTTAATGATAGTTAGCAGAAATAATAACAAACAGTATTTTTTATTCATAAACCATTAAACTAAAACTTAATGTTCGATTAATGAATGTGCCATAGTGTTTTTGTAACCTATTTTTAATGTACCTAATTTTAGGAATCCAAAAAGATCTAAATTTTTACTTAGATTTAATACGTTTAGATAAAATTACTAATACCTCTTTTTCTTTAACTGAATTAAAATCAGAAAAAAAAATACAACCTGGTTTGAATTACCAATGGTTTGAATGATTTAGTTTTTATTGCAAATATTAACGAGTACATATTTATGAGATTCAGCGAAATGGTAATTGAAGAATTGAAGATATTGAGGTCGGGTTTCCAGTTCTGTGCAGAGCTGAGCGGAGCTGCAGAAAAGCCAAGGTGTAATCAAAGGCATCGGCGTCCATTATGCCATGCGAGAATGGGGGAACCGCAGCTTTTGAGGGGATGCCGCTCAAAGCTTCCCTTCTCAGCTCCGTACGACAGCAGAAACCCGGCCTGTACCTACACACAGAAAATCGTTTACTATTGCTAAGTACATCTATGTTCTTAAAAAAAAAAGTAAATGTAAGATAGTATTTTCTTTATTTTAGAGAATTTATTAGATTCAAGTAAATAGGTGTACTTAAATACAATAAATTATTTTCTTAAAATTCCACTAATTTCAAAGCAAAATTTATTTGTCACAAATGTTTTCCATCTTAAAACAAGTACATAACTGACTCTCTCATGCTTAAGGACATAAAATTTCTTCGACCAAGAAATTAATTTCTTGGAATATTGAGAAACTAATTTTCTTCCCCAAGGAAATTATTTATTTGCTTATATATAAGAACAAGAGGTACTTCGGTTGAGAAATTCTCACTTGCTTTTAAAAATTACTTTTCTGTGTGTACACTGTTTTATTGCAACTGATGTTTAGTTTTGTGTAATGTAAACTACGTGCTAAAAAAATGCAACGTCTGCATGAAATCTTAACAAAACAACTGGCTGCATGTAAAAAGCGCTGATAATCATACCTCCCATATCTGTCAGAACGAATTACGAAGAGGAAGCAAAAATTCTCCCTTGGCCTGCTCGCTCTCCGGATTTAAACCCGATCGAGCATGTTTGGGATATGATGGATTGCTACATAAGACGCTTACCACAAGCAGCAAACACCTTGCAGGAACTTCATCCTCATCTAGAGCAAGCCTGGGATGAGATCCCACAGATGCCATTGATGGTCTTATTCACAGCATGCATCGCAAAGTTAGATAGTGCATAAATAATTTGGGGATGTGACATTTTGTTAATAGGTTTTTGCTGATTGTTGGTATTTTTTTTTTCAATTGTTATGATTTACTACTGAAAATCGTTAGTTATGATTTACTACTTGAAACTTGTTAAAACTTCAGCTCCTTCAAGGTGTTGCAACATTTTTGGCACGCAGTTTATTTTATTTCTGAAGTTTATGTGGTGTGTCATAATCAAGCCTTTGTTAAAGTTTTTGACCTTGAACACTATATTATGTGATAAAGCGTATACTTTACGATCACTTTTAACTGATAAGTAATCGTTTCAGATGTATGAAAAACTGCTTAGACACGGGCGCCATATTTTCCAATCCCAACATCCCTGTATACATTAAGTCATTTTGCATTTCCGAATGTGATAAAATACATCGCACAGAATGGGACCTCGAAGCGGTTACAGAGACGAAATACACAGCTGAAGAAATTAAGAAAAACGGCACTTATTACGGTTTAAACAGACCGATCTTCATCCTCAAACCCGGTTGGATACAGTACGACGAGAGCTTCGAATTGACCATAAACGCTTGTAAGTTTAGTAATATACGCGGAATATTTGACCTAAAGAACATCACACAGCTTGTTTCATAGATTTGGAAAAATTATGAGATTAGACCTTATGCCTATTTGCTCCTTAGCTTGAACGTTCCGAATACATTTTTTTAGCTATGCTCTCCACCAAAATGTGGGGAAGCACCCAGTCATTAACTACTGTTGAGCAGATTCTCATCGCCCCAGTTACACATACGCGCGCCAATCTTTGCATTTTGGAGATATTAGTTCTCGCGGGGTGTATTGTCTCTTTTTCTCCAAGCTACTGACACATAAGTGATGATCCGTCTTATTGTTGGATTGCATCCGTAGTTTTGCCTGCGAAAGCTACTAAGCTGGTTGTAGCAGGATCAAGAATTGTATACCGGTTTACCGGTTACCCGGTAAATTAACCAAAAAACGTTCGGTAAATTTACCGGTAAATTACAAAAAATTACCGGTAATTCGGTAAATGAAAAATCCATACCAGAAATTTTTATGTATGTACGTATATATATACCTATATATAACATTACCTATTATATATATAAATCGGCGGTCTATGTGAAACAAAAAGATGTTTAATAAATACAAAAAGCATCACCCTTATACCACCCGCCATATAGAGCAACTGACGATACCCAAGCACTACCTATCAACTACAAAGAGATCGCCTATAATTCAATGCCTAAGAGTATATAATAGTTTGCCAGATACAATAACTAGCACATACTGCATTAAACAATTTAAAAAACAGGTTAGAGCGCTTCTAATAGAAAAATCTTATTACTCCATTAATTAATTTTTGTTCTTGATTATACACATTTATTGTCGTTTTTGTTTGTTCTATTTGTTTTCCTGTAAATTATTTATTTCTAAAATTTTGTTTGTTGTATTTTACATTTGTATTTGGGACAGATTGAATCCAGTGTTACTGGCCCAAGTAATATAAAAATAAACTAAACTAAACTAAACTATTTAAAAATAATAATATATAGGAACAACATTTCACCTATTTAAATTAATAGCAATGTTGAATACATCACATTATGAGAGGACATTAATGCAACATTGTTGTAAAATAACATTAAAATTTGAGCCTTAAATATTTTTTTTATTTTAATTTCAATATTGTATTTAATTATTTTAACAGTTGTTAGAAAACTGTTAAAATAATTATATATAATCGTGATCCCAAGATACCTCTCGGTGTAGGGATATATTATTCAATGCTCTACACAGTATTTTCCACCTTCCTCTGTCTTTGGCGATATGTCTTGCCTCCTCCACACTCATCCCTCTTCAACCTTATAGCCTTTGCTACTGTAGTATCCCAATTTTCTGGAGGTCGTCCTCTTCCTGTTCTTGGAATCACTCTTGCTTCCCATACTCTCCTCGTTTGTCTCGTTTCTCCCATCCTTTGAACGTGTCCCCACCATCCCAGCTGTTTTTCTTCTAAAAAGTCTAATATTGATTTTGTTTCCAATTCTGTCCTCACGTCTTCGTTCCTGATCCTGTCTCGTCTTGTAATTCCTTTAACCCCTCGTAGGTACTTCATCTCGGTCGCCTGAAGTTTACTTTTCCATGTCGTATTTATTGTCCATGTCTCACTACCATACATCAGAGTTGGTCTATATACAGTTTTTAAAATGGTCATTTTAGTTTTTCTAGTTATTTCTTTTTTCCTTATAAATGTACGGTTTATTGCATGATATAACCTTATTGCTTTTTCTAATCTTTCTTATATGTTTTTATCTTCTTTTCCGTCGTTCTGTATAATTACTCCTCGGTATTTATATTCATTCACTTGTTCTATGTTCTTTCCATTGATTTTAATGTTAATTTTCTCTTTATCTAGCATTATACCCATTACTTTCGTCTTTTCCGTGTTTATTATCATGCCATATCTTTCTAGTGTCTTATTCCATATATTGATGTTTTGTTGTAGTCCTTCTTCAGTTCTTGCCATTATCACTACATCATCCGCAAATGCGCATTCTGATATTTCTACTCTTTTCAAATTTCTGTATCCAACTGTTAGTTTTCTCATTTGGGGTTGACATTCCTTTATGACTTGATCCAGCAGTACACTGAATAGCAGTGGGCTTATAACACCTCCTTGCCTAAGACCATCCGTTGTAAGAAAGGTTTCTGACTTCATGTTTTGGTATATTACATAAGTCTCATTATTTTTATACAGTGATATAATTGCCTCAATTATTAGTCGACTAACCCCTCTTTGTTCTAATATTTTCCACAAAAATAATTAAATACAAATATTTATTACAAAATTCTAATATTATGCCTTAAGATTGTGCAAAATATATATTATTCTAGCCTAACTTCTAACCCTGTTTTCTTGGGGAATCCCCATTAACGTCACACATGATAAAAGAAAATTACCGGTAATTTACCAGTAAACCGGTATTTTAATTTTTATTTACCGAATTACCGATAAATGAAAAAATTGGTAAATTTACAATCATTAAGCAGGATCGATATTACGGTACATTGATTGTCACAATTTTTTTCGTGAAGTTCATTTTATCTCCACTGTTTCAGCATTACTTTATCATCATAAATTTAGCATTTGTGATTCCTCATCATCAAATTAATTCTACGCACTCCAATTTGAACAAAACAATAAAGGATGCTTGTATCGCGAAATATTTTATTTTCATTTTGTAGACGATAAGGAGAACCGCAGATTGGCGAGGAATATGGTTCACATAAACATGACATCCGATGTTGGTGGGAAGTCGAATTGCACAGCGACGCACAACGATATAATCGGAATGGATCGCATATACACGATAAAATGCTCTGTTCCACCACATCGACGTCCAGCAATGTATAAACTTCAGCAATGGGTATCAGATCCGCACACAAACGAGCTGCTAGGTACGTACAATAAAAACGATATGAGAAATTAATAACCTAGTCTCCAATGCAGCATTAACCCTCATGTACAGTAACGAACCCGTCTTTAATGTAAGATTGGCTAGCCAAGCGAACAATACTATGCAGAATCTAACCTTCATCGTCGTAGACGATACCATGATAATGACGAATACCACATTTCAAGTTGAAGTAAGTTAATAAACAAAAAAGAGAAAATGTTTTCAGAACAACGTGATGCCAAAACGAATCAATTTTAAAGATAATAAATAAATTTCCCGTCTCTATTGTCAATTTAAACACAGGTTCCTGACGTCTTTCCTCATGCATCTTTATTTCAATTACATCAATTAATGATTTACGAGTATCAAGGCGGTCGCAATAGAATGTCGATACCGACAATGTTGAAAGTCGGTAGAATTTATGAGGCGGCCCAGATCATGAATATCATCTTTTGTGCAGCTCGCAGATTTGACATGACAATTCCAGGTATTCTACAGATGCGATTGACTTCACAAATAAATTTTATGCGAGCCGTGCTTCAAGTAAATTAAAAAAATATTACTAACGCCTTTATCGAAACATTTACCTTAATACTGACTTCAGACGGAGAGACTCTTGCATCCAGACCTAGAATATCTGCTGACGTTGGTGCCTCATCTCATGGTAAAAAATACGAAACATTTGTATCACTCTAAATTGCGGTCAAGGCTGTGTCTAACCATAGCTTCAGGCATAAAGAGAGCCTTTCACATTGAGAATTATCCATTGACGAAGCAAAGCTATCTGGAACTATTAACAATGTAGGTGACTTCAAGATGTGTGTATACGTTCTATTATAAATTTAAATGCTTAATCCTTTTTAGTCCGCTGCACAAGTGCGCTAACTACTACTTAGATGATGATTATGAAAGACCACAGCCATTCAACATACCATTGCCGCCACCAATTCCTGAACACATTGGTTTCATTGATGATTATCCAAATTATGGAGAATCACTAGATGAATTCTCCATAGAAGATGTAAGTATTTACTGTTTATTGAAGGAGGAACTTCGAATAAGTCGTTAAAGTAGTTCAAAATGACTTAGAACGGAAGGTCGCGAATTCTCTGCCGGTTTGTAGACCCTATGCAGTATTACTCAACGACTTTCTGTTGCTGCGTAACTTGACTTTGGACGGTGCAATTTGACTTTAAAACTCGGCCCAAATTTTGTTTATCCAAAATAACTTTTAAACGGTGAGAGGTAGAAAGAAAGTTTGAATGATGGATGTGCCTCGTTTATGCAACCCTTTCGACGGGTAGTACTACTTATATACAGGATGTTACAATGAGCGTTATTAGTGTGCTATACAGAATTGCAGTTGTGTGATGTTTTAGAAAGCTCTCTGTAAATACAAAGAATACGGGGTATCAAAATGATATGTAGAAATGCAATAAATTTTATGCAAAATTAGGAAATGATTGCCTACTAATCTTATGTAACGGAATCGAATACGCCAAAATCAAAAGGATTTAAACTTGTTCTAACACCTACTTACAAGTCTCAACCTTTTTTGTGTATACTATAAAATTGCATATATGGGTTTACAATAAATTGTCGGTAGTTGGAATATTCTACCTGACTTATATGTTTATCTGAAATATTAGTGGTTGATATCTATCGAAAATAGTCAACTATTGCTATTTAATTTCACTATAGGGTGTTCTAATGTTGTCCCATTGTACTCCAACCTCTAGGAATCCAAAAAAAGGGAAAAATCATTTAACATTGATACGGTAAAAAGCAACGAACACATCAGGAATGCAAAGATGCCAGTTATCGAATCCATGAATCCCGAGAACATACTCAATTACCGTTTTAACAAAATTCCAAGCCATAATTTCTGAGTCGCTGAGGACATTTTCAAATAGTGTCTTACATCAAACGTCGAATATGAGGCCGACCAAGTATTCCGACGAAGAAATTTTATCGAACTCAATAGACATTTGTTGAATAAATGGTTAAAATAAACAAAAACATTTTTTTCTGGCTTTTTGTGAAGAGAGGAGAATTGCCCCACTCTGTACATTATATGGAAAACTTCTTTATTTCAATAGATACACGAAAACTATATAAGATATTGCGTGCTCTTTTACGAACATAAATTTGGGGGTGACGAGAAATATCAAACATTTTTAATCATCTCCGGAAACTTAAATTCCGAGTTTTCTTTTTTTTTTTCTTTATAATCTTTTTATTTTTAAAGATACGAAATAATAATAAAGGACCTTTTTTTTATTATATATTGAAGTAGATTAAACACATTCTATAATTATATTAGAATATCTAACTCGTAAACAGCACTTAAAGGTAATGAAGGTCCCCTCATCTTTTTCTCTCTCAAAATATGCCAGAGCATATTACCTGCATACTCGGAAGGACTCGAAAGGAGCCTACATCAAAAGAAAGTTGCCCTTGCAGTAGTTTTAGACATCGAGGGCGCCTTCGATAACACATCAACGCCCTCGATCAACCGATCTTTAATGAATCGGAACATTGACCACACGACTAGCAGATGGGTTGACTGCATGCAAGAGGCAGAGTCGTCTATGCCAATATGCTAGATAAAAATATCGCCATGAGAACCACTAGAGGGTGTCCTCAAGGAGGAGTATTGTCACCGCTGTTGTGGATCTTGGTCGCGGATGATCTCGTCGGATCATTAAACGACAAAGGAATATGGACGCAGGGGTACGCTGATGACATTGTCATCGTAGCTAGGGGGAAGTTCCCAGGCTTGGTGGCGGGCATCATGCGTAATGCACTGTGAATGGTGGAGGAATGGTGCCTTTCACAAGGACCCTCAGTTAATCCACAAAAAAACAAAGTTGATTGCCTTTACCAACATGAAGAAACTCAATGACCTAGGTGGCGTTAGAATGTTTGGGCAGGAGTTACAATTAACCAAGGAAGTAAAGTATCTGAGTGTTACCCTCGATGCGAAACTGAGCTGGAAAAATCACTTAGTCAAAACAACGACCAGGGCTACGCAACTGTTCTGGCGCTGCAAGAGAGTTGCTGGCAAAACCTGGGGATTAAAGCCGAGGGTGATCCATTGGCTATATACTGCCGTGATAAAACCAGCAATAACATATGGGGCAGTAGTCTGGTGGAGGAAGACAGAAGTGTCCTCCGCAGTGAAACTGCTAACCGCTGTTCAGAGACAGGCGTTGCTGGGTATCCTCATCTATACAACACAGGCCGGGTAAGCGAACCGTGGTGAAGAAGAGAGATCTATTGGAGCCCTCGAAGGTCCTCAAGTTTCCACTGGGCAAGATACTGGGCATTATAGAGAACACCAAGCTGGTCGAGTGGAAATAAGAGAACCAATAGGGATGGTACAATGAGCACCTAGCTGAAGTGCCCGGACATCAAGTGCTCACCCTAACTTGAATGAATGATTGAATGAATGCCAGAGCATTAAGCACAAGCTCCTGTGCCTTAGAATTCAACTGTTTTTCAGGCAGGTTCTGTGATAATGGTAACATTAGTCATTGTTTGATACATTCTCTTTATTCAAAATAACTTACCTACTAAAAACTTTACAAAAGGTCTGTGCTCTAAAAATTACATTTTTTCTCTTGTAAACTATATAAAGAAAGCGAAAAGCGGGCGAAAAGTAACTGATAAAAAACCAAATACACAAACTAACGACGCTATAGGTTAAATTTGAAAACTGACAGGTGCCATAATAGAAACCGAAAACGGTGCACTATTTTAAGTATTATACTTAACCAAAGCAGTAATAGGACTATCTCTATCTGCCACATTCATGAAATTAATCCTTCTTAATCTTTTTCTTGAGACAAGCAGAAACTTTGCTTCTTTTTTCAATAGCAATACTTAAGAAAAATGGTCAAATAAGAAGATTGTCTTTACTCGTATGATGCAACAATGACGTTAGTTAAAACATAAAATAGGCAGAGACTACATTCCGAACTCTTACTTACCAGAAACCAATTATTGCAAAAATTTGAATAAATTTCCTTACTTATTTCCTATTTCAGTTGAAGGAGATTGTTACGAATGCAATCCGCACCATCAACGAAATAAGCGAAGCTTATGCAGATACGTACATAGTAGGCGAAGCTCGCACGTATATAAATTATACTGCCAACACTTCCATTGACGTTAACCAAGGTTACCAGAAATGGAGGAGAAGATTTTCCGACGACTATATAAATCTTGTTCTACCGGACGATTTGGGTGTACCTCCCGGTGAAGACGTTCGCATCGTGGTAAAATATGCTTTCGATAATACCTTTAGCCCATTTTTCATTAACCACAATGTTCGTTTAACCCATACTTTACTCTGTAGTACACCACACTACCGGTAGCTGCTTTCTTCTGGGATTCGACTAGCGGCAAGATGGGCGATCATGTCATAGAGTTAAACCTGTACCACGGGGATGACACGAGCACCCACGAAACGGTAGTGAAGATCCCAAAGAAGATTAATATCTACTTCAAATTGAATACTAGGCAGAATGTTGTAATTCGCACTTCCTATATTGAAATGCCACTGGAAGATGTTGAATGGACGGAAGAATATGTCACCAAACATATGAAGATATTCAGGGTTGAAGTTCCTCAACATCACACGCTTATGAGCACTGTTGATGAGTTCAGCACCGTTAATAACTTGATGGTAATGAGGCATAGTTGCCTAGCACTTCGCAAAATGTTATTTTAACGTTTGATGAACTATATTATAAAGACCGATTGGTTTTCCGACAAGGTGATGACACAAATCAAAAACACCGCTTTTATCTGTCGGAGAAATTAAAATAAACATACAGGGGTGGGATAAAGTATGGAACCAAGCAAATAACTTTAAAACGGAGAGGATGATGTTGATGAAACTTTGCAAATAAATGTCACGAAATATAATACATCTAATTTTGATTTTGTTGTTGTGACTGTACTTCCGGTTCAACCGGAAGTTTTCTTTATTTTTTTTTTATTTAAATGGCACATATGATAATGGTATATTTTTGCAGATTATAATAGACCTTGTTTTTGCGAATTCGACCATAATGGTTTTAGCATCATTATCTGTAAATAATGAAGAGATAGAACACTCCACATTTACTGAACAATTAATTTTATTTATCATAAATTATTAACAAAATGGCAGTTATCTGATAAACGAACTCATTTAAAATGTTCAAAATGCTCGACGTTTACTTCCTGACAATGTGCAAGTTTTCTACGAAATTCCTGAGTTACCTTTTCCAAAATTTCTCTACGGATTAAATCACATTCGTCGACTATTCTTTGCCTCAACTCCTGCAAAGTAGTTAGCCGCCTAACGTAAACACGAGATTTGAGAAAACCCCACAGATAATAATCTAATGGACTAAGGTCTGGAGAACGTGCAGGCCACTCTATGAGTCCTCTACGTCCAATTCATCGATTTGGGAAAATAGCACCCAAAAAGTTCCTAACTCGCCTATCATAGTGGGGAGGCGCTCCATCCTGTTGAAACCAAAAACTTTGAGGCAATTCCCCATTGTGTTGAAGTGCAGGAATAATGTGGTTTCTCAGTAGATCCAAATACGTTTCCCCACTTAAGTTTCCTTCTATAAAGAATGGGCCTATAAGCCTGTTTTCAACAATTCCTAACCAGACATTCAACTTTTGAGGATGTTGAGTATGGGCTTCAAGGATCCAGTGAGGATTCTCATTGGACCAGTACCTGGAATTATGGCGATTGACTGTTCCATTCAAACAGAAAGTTGCTTCGTCAGGTTTAGTGCTAAAGTTGTGGTAGAAGTTTGAGGTGACTCTTCTAATTCTATAGCAATGTTTTCTCTAACAACTGTGTTAGTTGCGGTCTGCGGTCTGCCTGTTTTTTTTTTGTGAATTTCTAACCGTTCCAGTCATACTAAAACGTTTCAGTGACAGCTGAACGTGTTATAGGAGTTCTTTCAGGATGCAAATCATTAAAAAGGTGGCACACTTCTTCATGGCTTCTAACGCGATCGCCAACCCGATCATCATTAAATTTTCAATACGCTCTCTTTCATTTAAATGCACCATTTTCATCCGTGCAATTAGTAAATTGATGGACGTGAATTAAATAAACTTCAGTTACTTACTAGATGATAATACCTTTTGTTTGTTTGTTGCTGGGCAAAGCTTCGGGTTGTGACCGACATCTATGGACTTATTGTATCATCCCCACTGACATTTTGCCGAACTAATTATCTCTCCATTATTTACAAATAATGGTGCTAAAACCAGTATGGTCCAATTCGTAAAAACAAGGTCTATTATAATCTGCAAAATATACAGGGTGTTCCATTTAAATGAAAAAAATAGAGGGAACTTCCGGTTGAACCGGAAATACAGTCACAACAACAAAATCAACATCAGATGTATTATATTTCCTTACACTTATCTGCAAAGTTTCGTCAATACAATCCTCTTCGTTTTAAAGATATTTGTTTGGTTCAATACTTTATTCCAACCCTGTATATTCTTTAACAGGTAATTTTGTACAAATACTGACGGCAATTTTACGGAAGAGTAATTCCGCGGTGTGCCATTACGAGGGTGGAATGAAAAATAGCTGAGCTTAGAAAAGCAACGCAATTGTTTTGCTTATAATATATTTGTATTTCGACATGATCTCATTCGAACTTTATACAACTAGCTCAACAATGTTCTAATAGTTTTAAGTCATCCAAATAAGAGTTGTCAAACTCTGCGAAATAGGCCGCTGTTTACGCAATTCTTCATTCAACGTAAACGGTTTTCCACCAAACCATTTTTTAATGTTAAAGAAAAAGATGTGTGTGGTTATGATGAAATAGATTTTTATTCTTCATTAGGTGTGACCCTTCCTCTTTACTTCACCGTCGAATCGGTCCAATAAATTACCATAGTATCTTTTTCGGCTGTTGGCCGTTGCCTTGCTTGGTGCACGTTTTCCGGAAAAACCCTTATGCTGACTGAGCTTTGGTTTCCGGCGTGTAATGGTGAATCCATGAATCATCAACGGTCACATAACGCCTCAGAAAGACATTCGTGTTGCGCTAGAGTTCCCACGCGATTCCACGTCAATCTCCCTTTCTCATACTCAATTTTTCGTGCAGGATTTTTTGTACACGTTCATTTGAGATGTTTACCATCTCAGCAACCTTTTCTGGTGATCTGCTAATACGATATGATGTTCTTTATTGACCATAATGTCCGTAGTCATCTTGACAGGAGGAACTCTTAGAACCCTACCATGCCGTTAGTTATTGTCATCTAAAGTACAAAAACCCGATATTTGGTCATATATTCCAATATGACTTGAACCATTCATTTACAGAGGGCCCTTAGCTCTTCATGTTTAGTTCCAAGATTTTTTTTCTTATCACAGTTTATGTTAAGTTACCCAACACTTAATATCAGATTGCACCGAAGAGAAATTTTCCGCACTCACCCCTGTGAGCACTAACCTAAACAACACAAAAAAAAAATTAAAAAAAATTGTGTTAAATTTTAAGGTTTTTTTTCTATTTGCTAGCTTTTCATAAAATTGAGGAAGTAAAGTTTGCTTTTGCTTATTGTGGGTTGAAGCATGCGTGTGCACCTTCAATCTGATCACCTTAAACTTTTTTATTTGCCCCTGCATTCGTTTTTTTTTCTGGTTCCGACAGTTTCAGTATTTTTTTTTTCCCGTAAACAATGTACACTTCTCACAGGAAAAATTGGGACATCAGCAATCGTGAATTTTAAAATTTCTTGGGTGTAAATGCAGCTTTCAGAGGATATATGCACTTATCAAAGCCATAAATCACTTTTTTGTGTGTATTATTGCCATCAAAGGTAAAGACTAAAAATTTAAACAGAAATATAAATATATAGAGAGAAAAAGGTTTATATATTAAAACACATAGGAATTTCGGTGGCGGTGTTTCCTTAGAAATACCGAATATGGAAATATTAATGTAAAAAAATACATAACAAATAAAAAGCCTCTTGAGTAGAGACGGCACCATTTAGAAATACACATATATGTATTTAACTTGTTTGATGTTATGTAGCGATAATTCTTTTTTTAAGAAAACATATGGCGATGGGATTTTAAAATTATATTACCTATTACTGCGTCAGATTACACAGGCGATAGCTAAAATATATTTCCTGAAAATACAATAAACGGAGGGTTCATAAAATAAATAGTTTCTTTGCGAACTTAATTGCTTTATTTAAGAATTTTATAAATAATCTTAAACCTGGTTTTGGTAATTTTTTTATGGATAGAAGAAAACTTTATAGCAATACAATATTTAAGAATATTAAACAACAATAGTAATTAATACATCAATAACAGTGTAGTCTATATCTGTGAAAATCACATCCCAAAACTGAGGAGGCTGACTGACATATTGTCTATTGCTAAACTAATACTCGCGAGCATAAATTGAAGTAAGTAACTAATATCAAAGCAGCACTAAGAAGTAAGGTAATATTAAATAATAAATTCCCATCACCACATGTTTTCTTAAAAAAGAATTATCTCTACATAACATCAAACAAGTTAAATACATATATATTTCTAAATAAAGCCGTCTATTCAAGAGTTCTGTTGTTATGTATTTTTTTTATTGTTATTTCTAAAGGAAACCCGGCCACCGAACCTCCGATTTGTTTATTCTATACATAAACCTTTTTCTCTCTATATATTTATTTTTCCGTTTAAATTTCTAGTCGTTACCTTTCATCGCAGTAATATATATAATTAAGTGATTTATGGCTGTGATAAGTGAATACGTCCTCCGAAAGTTGCATTAACAATCAAGAAATTTTAAAATTCTTAATTGCTGGTGTCCCGATTTTTTCCTGTGAGAAGTGTACTTATTTAGCCTTCACCATACTTTAGCATTAAAGTCATACTTTCAAGAGTCCGTTATAGTTCTTTAATCACCAATTATTTGGAAATTGTAGCTATAAATATACGAATTGAATCGTGTCGTAAATGCATTTATATACATATAACAGGTGGTTTGCGGAACGTCCATTAAAAGTTCTCAAATTTGCCATGATATCTCGATTTTGAAACTTCGAGGTTAAGCATAGTTAGCTATGATCGATTTAGAAAAACATAACTGAATCTACGTCGCACTTCCGGTTAGAGAAATAGAAATTTATATTTTTTAGTGTATTTTGAGTTCTACTAAACCATTTTTACTAGAGTTATTTTGACTTCTGTGAAAAGAAGCTCAAAAAAATGATACATTAAATTCGTATAACAGCTATGCAGTAAAATTTTTATATTGACTGTGTCAAGCAATCCAGGGTTGATTTGGGGTAACTTCTTAGCACTAAAAGTATTTTTTTTTTTGCAAATGGAACACCCTGTATATTTGCACACCATGTAATGTAGAATTATTGTATGCTTTATTGAAATGCTATACATGTTTATACCTATCTCTATCACTTCTTTAAGAATTAGTGATTTGAGAAAATGTAATTTGTATTAGTACTTTCTTGGAAAATTGGCACGCAGTAGGCTGCAGGCACTATGGAGCATTACTAAACAATATAACTCTATTCATTGTGTCCTTAATTGATTGGAAAATTGAATAAAAGCTCCAATAAACTGTTCTAATCAATCATTTTTATCATGTCTACATGTTTTGGCTTAGGTCATCTTCAGGCGCAACTGTCAAGTCTGAATAATGGATTTATTTATTTTATTCAGAGCTGATAGTTACGTGTGATGATAGTCTAGGCCGAAATATGGCATACAAATAATAAAAAATGAGTAGAACAGCTAATTAGAGCTTATATTCAATTGTCTAATATCAATCTACACTCAAGTGATCTATCAAATTATTGATGGTCTGTCTTATTGGGCTCATTGCATTAACAAACATGGAAGACCATTCTGATAATTAAATTTATATTATCTAGTTTTCTTTGTATTTAAGGAAAATGTAATAAAATTATAAGCATTATGATATATAAGTATTTCCCATACATTACAGCTAGCTATAACCAAAAATCGCAAACCTTCCAAATCTGATTTCACCATAGAAAGGAGACAGAGAGACGAACAAATCTTCCTGTACAACCGAAGCGAGATTGACACCTGGTATTATATAGGTATTCTTCCTCGAGAAGAGGAGATAAAAGGAATGGTAAGTAACATTAATAGCACGCAAATATCTTCCACAAAACGTAATTGAAGTTGTTTTTTACATTGCCCTTAAAAATTCTCAACTTTTCTTGTTTCGATGTCGGATTTCTTACAGAATGGAATATAAAGCGATTGACAAAGGCAAAAACTCCTGTTTCGAAGCGCTGCTTCATTTTAATTCGTGTATTGTGTTGAAAATAATTTTATTGACGGTTCAAAACCAAAATTATTTTCATACAAGATGGCAAATGACGACAAAAATAATGAAATAATCCAAATAGGGGCCTTTGAATGATTATCTTTATCTTTCACATTACTCTAACTCCACTGAAGAAAGTCAGCATAGTACCAATTTAAAACCGATGATATATACGATTCTTTGGATGATTATCTTTTGCTTTCACATTACGATAACTCCACTAAAGAAAATCCTAACTTAAAACTAACGACATATCTTATCTTAAGTGATAGTTGTAGAACTTTTATTTAAATAAAATATTCACTGTCACAGCACTAGAAAGGAATAATGAATAACAACACAACAATACATTATTTATTTGTTCCTCTAGGTTACAAAACGCATGATGGACGTTCCAAGTTACGATTATCGTGTTAACGACGACTACACCATATCGATGGTAAGCAGAATCATAAAAATATTAGAAACTAGTCAAACAGGTCTGTATTAGGATCGATACAAGGACCCAAAGGTGAATATAAGCTTCAAACTTTGCTTTGCGTCCCTAACCTGCAAGGAATGGACTGGTTCTGAATGGGAGATACAAAACTGTGATGTAAGTCGGAGAATATCGATACAATAATCTACTTTGTGATATACAAGTAGGTAAACAATTATAGAAGGTGATCTAAAATGATTTTCTAAAACCTAACAATAGGTTTCATTCGTGAAAATAAAGAAAAATCTGAATATCCATATATCCAAAAACGTTCGGTTAATAAAACTACTATTTTGCGTCATTGGGCAAACTTTACGCATTCAAATAAGTTCGAGAAACAAATTTGGTACTTAATAAATGAATCGATCATTTAACAACATTTCTAATAATATAGGCAAAGCAATTTAAGGATTTTTCCGTGTTCGTAAATAATTATTTCCCAGTAATAAAACTGAACACATGGCTAATTTTCCACACTTGAAGAAATGCACTGAAAGTTTGAGCAAGTACAAGGAACTTCCAGCATACTTGTGCGTGATGTAAATCTTTCACATTGCTTTCACGAGAATAAACGTGTAGCAACCTGTTTGTATGTAAATCAATTTACTATTTATTTTATCAATAAAGTATTTGCCTAGAAACTAAATAATTGTAACCTATTATAAAAGCCACGCCGTGAACGGAGCTGCTTGCTCCTGCCTTTCACGAAATATATCCATTCATATTGTGAAAGCGACCTTGAGCCTTTGTTTCATTCGTTATGTGGCTTCGCACTACAATATTTACTCATAGCTATACAGGCGAATGAAGCCACGTTCATCGCAACACTAGTTCTTCAACACTTTTTAGAAAAAATAGCTTTTTCGACTTGTGATTTTGAACAATATATAACAAAGTTATCGATTACTATTGTAGCTAGGATGTTAGTTCAATTATCAAGGATGTAGGGTTTTGTACGCTGATTACAACCGTGTAATAAGAAGAAAAAAACAATTGAAAAAAAAGATATATCTTATTGTATATTTTGTCAGCATTTGATAGACAACCAGTTTTGCTCGCAATATTGTTATAACTTATAACAATATAACCTTAAAATGAAAAACAAAAGAGCTACTAATCATATAATGATGGATTAGATACCACAGCCTAAATTCCAATTTCTCTAAATTCGTTTATTGCCGGGCTTTTTGTTATAATTGTTTTTTTGCTCATTACTTACCTATTTACTACTCAAATTTTTTAGTCAAATAGAGAAATGTGATATGCTTGAGGCATATTTTGTATGTAGAAGAAATAGTCAGAGCCTTGGATAGTTGGAGAAAAATGTTTCCAAACAGGATACTGCCAGATTATTTCGCAAATTCTGAGAGAAAGAAAATGTTTAAAAAATAAGTCAAACCAGAAAACGAAATATTACCTATCAGTGTAGATGTGAAAGCTAACGTTTTTGCTTACTTCAACGTCAATCCTTCTAACTCGATTCGAGACTTATCTATGGAACTTAATAGTTGTGTTGATACAATATAAGTATGCTATTTTAAAGAAAGACAAGTAGGTATATACAATTTAAATATCGGCAAGTGCATACTTTGCTTACTATGGACTCTGAAAGAATGGCGTTTTGTACGCAGTTTTTGGAACAATTTGTAGAAAATAATACATACATGTATATTTTGTGGAGCGATAAGGCAAACTTCTCAAACGATGGAATATACAACATTAAAAAATATGCATCATTGGAGCACTATGAATCCCCTTTTATCAATGCCTCGTAGGCAACAACATTGCTTTAGTTTCAATGTTTAGTGTAGCATTTACAATAAATGGTTGGTCCATAGTTTTATGAAGTTTCACTTACTGCAAAACGATGTGTCGACATTCTACAATCTGTAATGGATGATTTCTTAGATAATTTAAGCTTGGAAGAAAGTCAACTTTTCTATTTCCACGGAGCTCCAGCGCATAATAATAATAATAATAATAATAATAATGTATATATTGCCATGAATTCCGCGGGAACATTGACAGTGTCACAAAATACAAAAGAACAGAGTGTATAATACATCACAAAAAATATATATATATATATAAAGAAATAAATACTAACAACATGTATAAATAAAATAACATAAAATAAGTCACAATATAAAAATATATATGAACTGATTAATTAATTAAAAGATGGCTACATAAGGCAACTAGCGATTTAGGTACTCACCGACGGAATAAAATAAATTAGTTTTCAGATAGGACATCAATTCGCTTTTAAATCTCGAGAGAGAAGGACATTCTTTTATTGTTTGAGGCAAACGATTGTAGAAAATTATTGCCCTATATCTGGGACTTGTTTCGTAGAGGTGAGTACGATGGTAAGGTATAGATAAATCGTTGCGATTCCTTGTCGGCATGCTCTCCGAAAAGTCGCTGTTTCTAATGAATAGAGCACTGTGTTTTTTGTAAAACAACAGTATTTCATATATATATAACGACGCTAGAGGCAATATTCTCAGTTGTTTAAATATAGGTCGACATGATGTCCGTGTACTTGCCCCAACCATACATCTAACAATTTTTTTTTGAAGAAGAAACAGCCTGGTGACATCAGGGGACGAACCCCAAAAAATTAAACAATATCGAAGACGCGACTCAACATAGGCGTAATAAAATGATTTTAGAGAACATAGGTTGACGCACCCACGTAAAACTCTAACGCCGTAAAGTGCGGAGGAAAGTTTTTTTCAATACTTGCGCAGTGTTCTCTATATTTTAAGTGTGAATCGACTGTCAAACCCAAAAAATTGCAGTTGGGGAGTTCCGGTATGGATTTTCCGTTTATTCGAACATATGTGCTAAGGTGGTCGTTGGTAATAGTACGGAAACGTATCAGACTGGTCTTTTCGTAATTCAAGGTTAAATAATTGTCCTCGCAGTACTTCACCATGTTGGAAACAACCTCGTTCATAGAACTTGAAGGCCCCAATATGGACGAATCGGCAACTACGCAGCTTGTATCGTCAGCAAATTGGGACAAAATATCCGGTCGAACAGTAACGGAGAGATCGTTGACATAAATAAGAAACATTGTTGGTCCCAACACCGACCCCTGAGGAACACCGGCGGCAACACTAATTACTTTGGAGTAGAATGACCTAACGGTGTTGTGTGCAGTACCCCTCAAACAAACGGTTGTTCTGCGATCGGTCAGGTATTGCTTAAAGAGATCGTGTGCCACGCCCCGAATGCCGATGCGCGATAATTTTTGAAGCAGAACAGAGTGGGAAATAACGTCGAATGCTTTGGACATATCGAAAAATAAACAACTAACGTTTTGTCTTATATCCAATTCATGATATATGCGATCCAAAGCCGAATATATCGCGTCGGTAGTGGATTTCCCCGCGATAAAACCAAACTGTGTCGGTGATATCAAATTGTAGTGGTGAAGGTAGTTGACAAGTCGATTGTTAATAATTTTTTCATATATTTTCGCGAATACAGATGGTAAACCGATCGGACGATAGTTATGAATAAGTGTAGTATCATTTTTCTTATGGATAAATATAGTTTTAGTGTGCTTCAAATCACGTGGAAAAACTCCCTGAGATAGGCAGGCGTTTATTGCATACATTAGAGGTTCGGCTATCCATTTTGTGACCGACTTTATAACAGAACAGGGAATATCGTCGATGCCCGCAGAGTGCTTCGAGGCAACGTCATTCATGATACGGCCGATCTCATGAACATCGGTTGGTATTAAATAGAAGCTACTACTGGCGGATGGCCCAGTAGACACAAAATCTTTCTGCTGTTTAAATGATTCTGCATGTGTATTGGATAAATGAGCACCGAACAAGTCTACGACTTTTCCCGGATCCGATACAATATTACCGCTAGCATCCCGAACAGAAACGGTCGCTAAGGAAGCACTCGCTTTACCTAATTTGACTGAATCGTTGATGATACGCCAAGATGTTTTGGTTCTATTTTCAGAATTTAAAATTAACGCGTCATAGTAATCACGCTTTCTACTGTCAACGGCCTTCTTGTAAGCTTGTTTCTGTTGTTTGTATTGTTGCAGTATTGTCGGATCACTGCTGGACCTGTACAATGAATATAGACGTCTTACCTCTTGAACCATTGCTCTCAACTCATCAGTATACCAACACACAACTCGCCTATTGGCTCCCACTTTGTGTTTTTTAAGAGGAAAGTTTAATTGAAAATGATATAAAAAAGTTTGATAAAAGCAATGAAAAATGCAGTCGGCATCTCCGGAATTGGAGTAAACGTTGGACCAATCCTCACGCGATATGCCCGACTGAAAATCGCTGATAGCCGATGTGGAAAAACTACGCTTATACACAAACTTTTCCGAAGTTTGATGCCCAAAATCAAAACGAAGAAGCTGGTATTTATGATCGGAGAAAAATGCATCACCGACAGAACACACATATGAGCCGTTTACATCAGCAAATATGTTATCTATTAACGTATCGGAATTACTTGTAACGCGCGTACTTTCGGTGACATAAGGCGCCATGTTGAAACACGCGAATAAATTAACAAGTGTTACGGCAGCGTCGCCGGTCTTTGCAAGATCAATATTGAAATCGCCGCAGACAACAATAGAATCGCAACGATCGTACATCTCACTCAATGTTTCGTAAAGATAATCAAAAAAAGTGTCCAATTTTGCATGCGGAGCTCTGTATACGCATACAATAACATATTTTACATCATTTAATTGAAAACTAGCACAAACAAACTCAAATTAACTTAATTTGGCATTAACAACGGAGGTGCTTACAGCAATTTGTAAAAATGAATGGACTGATACCAGGGGACGAGTTAGTGTACTTGCATGATCTCTCGACCTGTTCCCAATAGAATTGTTCTTGTGGGGATATCTAGAAAACTGTCGAACAGTGACGGCTCATGACAATATTGAGTGGTGGCGCCAATCGCTCGCCAACTCCCTCCTCCCTCTTCCGCATTAGTAGCCGGGGAAATTAAATATATAATTTATCGTCTAGCCACTGTACGATATTCTGGTATCCTAAGATTCGACTTTACTTGAATGGGATAGTGACTCAATGTAATTCATAGGAAATAAATGAATGGAAATCCTTGGATACGGATGTTTGTTGATAAAAAAATTTCTTTGATAACTGCTTTATTTTTCACCAAGTTAAATGAATTAAATCATATTCCTGTGGTATATCCGGTATAGAAGGGGATCTTCTTTGTAAATCCATGTAATTACCTTCGACGTGAAAATATACACAAGAAACGTGAAGATTGTTCAACATTATAAGAAATTTGCTGTGTTTAGTATACCTTGGTAAATTTTTTATATGGAAGCATACATGTCTCTGCTGATTCTAATATAATTATACACTTTGGATGCTGTGAAGGAGTTTTTTTTTCCTAGACAATTGATAATATTTGTTTTGAACATTCCAAATAAGTATACTCACCTTGGGTAAGAGTTCTCGTACTCTTTATATGTTTTTAATATAAACTTGTTAATAAATTATACATGTTATTAATAATTACACTGTTTTATTAATAAAAGCTCATTTGATACATTGAATTATTAAGATTTAAACTATAAATTCAATATTTGACAAAGTAAAGGCATAATATTATACAAGTTAGTGATTTAGGAGATACCAGTCGTACAGCCATCTGGGCAACGGATCCATAACTGGAAAAATAATAAAGATACTCATTGGTTAGTAAGAGAGGAGATCGCGTATGATCTGGAGTGGTGAACTCTAGGTATCTCGGCCACATACGGTAGTTTAGAGCCATCTAGTGAATTGGGATTATATTATGTCTATCATTAAAGATATAGACGAAAAGGTACCTATAAAGAAAAGGCAGATTTAATTAGAAAGTTTTTATGTATTTTTTGTAAAACATTATCCAGGCAAATATATAGAAATTAAATATAACTCTATTGCGCATTGAACACGGAGTGAGCTTATTGGCAACTTTATTTAGTAATTTTCACTATTTGTTATGAATAATAATTTCAAGAGAGAATGGATATTAGGAGGCGGGGCAAATCTAATCAGCATTGAGGGTATCAGCAGTCAGGAGTGATGCAGAAGAAATACCAGAAAGAGAGCGTACTAATGAGAACATGACGTTTAAAGATTTTGTTAGATGTATATGCAAGATAGGATTGAGCAGCGACAAATAGCTGAGTTAAGAGAAGAGGTAAGGAACATGCGGGCGGAAACACAAGGATTGATCAGACAATTGATGTTATAGAAACAAAATTGATTGTGTGGTACTGAAAAAATAGAAGAAGGATGTATGGATAAGTTACATGAGTTGGAAAGTAAACAGGTATATAGCGAGCGTCAATTAAAGATGGTCATTGAGAGCAAGATTAAAGTGGTAAGGGCTGAACCGACATATATAGCGATGCATACCACACTTTCAGACAGTATAGCGAAATTTTGGAATGATCAGAAATTAAATCCAACAAAGTACTTGCAAAATATCAGTAAGAATATTGATGTCTATATGAGTAATGGGGGAGAAAGTGGGTAATGGCAGATACAATGAAAAAGGTTTTGAGAGCGGAAAGAGGTATCTGCTGAAGATATATAATCATGCGATTTATTTGGATATGGGGATATCTTGGGCACAGTTGATTAATAAACTGGCTAGACATTTTGGCCCAAATATTGTGATGCAGGTAGCTACTCAAAATATAAAGAATCTGGAGACGTTTATTATTTACCTCAGGAGAATTGATGAGGCCGAAGAAAATCAAAGAGAACAGCAAAATTTAAATGTGAGACATATTGGATTTAGGAGGGGGTTAAAGAGATGAAAGCAAAACTGATTATAGGAATAGGAGTCGAAATTATGCAAATTACAGATCAGGAAATTATAGAGGTGGATTTAACAGTATATTTATTTTTTATGGGTACCTACTTTAAGCAATTTCCAAGAAGATGAAGAATAAATATATTAATACTTAAATATTTCTTTTAGGTTGGTCCAAAAGACAACTGCGAATCAATTGCATTGCATCTGCAGTAGGGTAAAAACCTTAGCGGCTGATGCGAAACAAGTAACCGTTAAGGAAGAAGATGTTCTCGTCGTGGGCTATGAATTAGTGACTACTGTAAATCTCATCATACCCATAATAACTGCCGTCATTATAGCATTATACTGCATTCTGATTACTTTTGTATATTTTAGAAAGAAGCCGATGGTAATATTTTTATTTTTGTTACTTGGTGAATGCTTTTAATCTTGATATGTTACTTCTGTTGGCTTAGAGTTTGTATTTCTTAGCGATAACGTCGAAGAAGATCGATATGCCTATCTGGTGATAGCCGCTACGAGCCCTTACAGCGATTCCAGTACTACTTCTAATGTAGTTATCAAACTATATGGCACAAAATCAGATAGCAAGGTATGTGTAGTTTTAAATCGTTTCGGAAGTTCTTATGCAAATAAGTAACACTAAATTATCTAAACATCAAAAATATCCACTACGCTCTCGCAATTTAAAAGAAAATTAAGTGTCTACCTATACGAAATTCATTTTATTTATAACGTAGCAGAGTACCTCTACAGCTGCCATTCAGATGTGTGACATTCGTTTTGCGTTTTATTTACTGAATGTATATGTGATTTTTCGTAATTATATCATCAACATTTTTTTGAGTATATGTATATGTATATGTAAATTTTTATTTTTTATTTAAAAAAAAATGGTTATTAAAAGTTAAAATTATTATTCAAAATATCTACAGATTTAATATGTTTCGATCTGTAGGTATTATATTTGATATGCAAAGTAGATTTTGATGGATCGAAGTTTGGATCGAATTTAGTAGCGCAAATTAAGGTTAACAGGATTCCTGAATATGCCTTTAGACCAATATCATTAATATGTTAATATAACACCATAGAAGAAAAAAGAACACTACTTACAATTCAAATTTGTCTAAAACGACTTGTATGAGCTGTAAAGTTACTAATTGCTAAACATATTTTTAATAATAAAGGAAATAAAATTTACTTATTAAAGAAATTTTCTTCTAGCCTCATGTCCTCAACTACCCAGATCCCAATATGCGTATAATGCAAGATGGACGTGAAGATTGGTTCATTTTAACATCAAGTTATCACCTTGGTGACCTCATCAGCATTCAAGTATGGTACGATGGAATAGGGCCCAGATATACATGGTAAATTTTTGCCCTTTTAAGCAGAAACATGTTTGGTGGTTGTCTGTAGAAAAAGTGATTTTGAAAATATTGTAAAATATCAAAGGCCATAGTCAGGTAAGCATAGGTTGGCTGTCTCAGGAGATTTACGGCTGAAAATAATTAAATATATTTCACCTCTTGTAACTGGCATGGAGTCAAATTATGCAGTAATAATTTGGTTGATCTCGCGCACTTTCTTTTATCTTTTTGCGAGGTCGGCGTTTTAGTATAATCGCCAAACTTTTTGTAAATTATGTTTTACCATTTTCCTATTACCTCCTTGTTTTTGAGACGTCCAAATAAGATGCCAGTAAAAAGAAAATGAATTTAATTCATAAATGATTTTTTGTAGAACGCCTTCGTTGGGAAAACACCAAAAAAGTTATTTCTATACTTTGTAATCGTAAATTAGAAATGATCGATTTGCCGTATGGTGTTCGTTAAATATTTATAGGTAAACATTACTGTCCGTTTTATCTAAGGTTATTGCTCTCATTTGTGCCATTGTACATCACCTACAAAGAAAGGTACCCAAGTGTATCTCTCCGATTTTCATAAAATTTGGTGGGAATATAGAACGCCGAAAAATATTCGACCAGTATTTTTTTAGCGTCCCGTTTTTTTGGTCCCAGGGGATGTAATGGGTGCTAAAAGTTTCCACCAAGAACACAATTTCTGCAATATTTCAGAAACGAGAAGAGATATCAAGATCGAGTAGAGATCAAATCGTCGCCTTGTTAGCATCCGTACATTAGGATTGCATTTAGGTTGAACAAAAAAAAATAGTAGTGCGCCCACGGGCTGATTAGGGGGTAAAAATATCACTTTTTTCCCATATGCTCTTGCATATTATAAAATCAATTTTTCTTTTTTAATCTGTAAACTACATGAAAAGATGAAAGATACGTGTTTTTAGATTTTTTCCTAAATGTTATTTGTAGGAGGTTATTGTCATTTCTATGTACATCTACAGAAGACTGGCGCAATGTATTTCAATTAAAAATCGTGTGTTATATTAAAATATAAAAAAAAAATAAGCGATACGTCTAAATAGCTATGCCAAAAAAAGTTTGTGAGTTGTTGGTCATATCGTAAATACACATTACTTTTTCATGTCTTGGCAAATCAATGTGTTTATGTTGCCAATGTATGCAACTGACTATAAATAAAACTTTAAAAATAAACTTATCACAGCCTCTATTTAAGAGTGTGGTCAGCTCGATAAAGTGTATTATCATAAAGTGTCTGATTCCATTTGTTACAGTTACAGTTAGTTATCAAACACATATTGTTAAAGATAATTACGACGAATCCAGAATTGCCTTTTTGTATTAAATATATGGAATGTCTTGTCAATATTAATATTAAATTTAAAATTAAAACAAGTTCTTGAATGACATTTGCCAAAGCCTCCTCACGAAATAATTGCTCTTTCCCATTTTCTGCCGTAACTCGTCCAGATTATGCGGTCTAATATTTTCTTTGTCTTCGTTGGAGAAACTATAATAAAAAAATGATAAATGTGATCTAGAGTCTGAGGTTTTGATGCAGAAGAAGACATATATGAGATATATAGACATATGGATCAGTCCAGAGATCTTGAAGAAGGTGAGAGGCTGCCCTGCATAGTTTGGTGGGAGGTCTCGAAAGGAGCCTACATCAAAAGGAAGTTGCCCTTGCAGTATTTCTAGACATAGAGGGCTCCTTTGATAACACATCAACACCCTCGATCAACCGATCCTTAATGGACCGGAACATTGGCCACACGACTAGCAGATGGGTTGACTGCATGCTAAAAGGCAGAGTGGTCTATGTCCATATGCTAGATAAAAGTATCGCAGTGACGACCATTAGAGGGTGTCCTCAAGGGGGAGTACTGTCACCACTGCTGTAGAGCTTGGTCGTGGATGTTCTCATCAGATCATTAAACGACAAAGGAATTTGGACGCAGGGGTAGGCTGATGATATTGTCATTGTAGCTAAAGGGAAGTTCCCGGGCGTTGTGGCAGGCATCATGCGCAATGCACTGCGAATGGTGGAGGAATGGTGCCTTTCACAAGGACTCTCAGTTAATTCACAAACAACAAAGTTGGTTACCTTCACCAACATGAGGAAACTCAATGACCTGGGCGGCGTTAGACTGTTTGGGCAGGAGTTACAATTAACCAAGGAAGTAAAGTATCTGGGTGTTATCCTCGATGCGAAATTGAGTTGGAAAAATCACTTAATTAAAACAACGACCAGAGCTGCGCAACTATTTTGGCACCGCAGCAGAGTTGCTGGTAAAACCTGGGGACCAAAGCCGAGGGTGATCCATTGGCTATATACTGCCGTGATAAGACCAGCGATAACACACAGGGTAGTAGTCTGGTGGAAAAGGACAGAAGTGTCCTCCGCAGTGAAGCTGCTAACCGCTATCCAGAGACAGGCATTGCTGGGTATCACTGGTGCTTCTTTGGACACCATTGTGGGCCTTCCCCCGCTGGAGCTTTATGTGAGAGCGGAGGCAATGAATGCGGTCCTTAAACTGAAAGCCAACAATCTGTGGCATCCTAACTTTAGGGTGGGACGGGCCATTGCTGCAAATGTCCACGGACAGCATGGCAATCTCATAAACATATTTCTTGAAAATGGCGTATTTCTTGACGAACTTAAAGTTGCGAGAGTAGTTCCGGTATACAAAGGTGAAGACACCGACCATGAATCTAGTTTTAAACCAATCGCCATCCTTCCAGTGCCGTCAAAGTTGTTTGAAACGGTTTTACGGGAGAGATTGCTAAACTTTTTCGAAAGACATAATATCTTTTCGAACTGTCTTTGGATAGTCTCGGACTGAGTTTGCGGGAGCGATGATGGCGGCTCGCGTCGACGTTGTTGGTTCTAAGCGACCTTAGCAAAGCTTTCACTTCAATATTATAAATATTACTTAAAAAATAAACAAATATTACTTAAAAAACTATATTATGATGGAATACGCGCTACAAACTATAATCTCAACGAATCGTATGGATCGGTGTTCCGTTTCTCACCTTAAGGCATGTTTATATGCAAATGGCGCGGCTTTTATTGTGGATAAAGATCAGATGGGGAATATCATGATCAATTTAGAAGAATGGTGGGATACCAAAAATTAAAATGTGTTATTTGATACCGACCTTGATGCAAATTATTAATTAAATAAATCGCATACTCCTTCATTAGTTCAAACGCGATCACCAAACCCAATCTTCATTAGAATTTCAATACGTTCTTCTTCATTTAATGAAATCATTTTCAGTATTTGGACATTTGTAAGAAGGGTGCATCATTGCCAGTCTTGCGAGTCAAGCAGCAATATACGGTACCGGTTGTTGGTTGGGTTACCATTCGGACAACACTTCTTAGTGGGTCGGTGTGTTCCTCCACCCTAAGCCAAGCGCCCTCAAGGCTTGTAGTGCTAATATTATTATTATACTTTGAAATACAATAATACACTGTTGAAGATCACTAATGGGGACATAGAAAACTAATAAACGTTTTGCAGTTGTGAAGAGTATTTTATTTGAAAAAGCTTAGTCTCTTATATTATTTTAGTTTAGATGTCGAGCACAGAAAATAAAATTTTTAAAGTAAATGTGTTTCTGCTGCTCCACGAGATTATTTCCCGCTTAATTATTTAGAATAAAATACTGTACTTTCATTAAAACTATCATTCATAAGAAAGTTTACTGGCATTTCATAAAACCTTTTTATATTATTTAATGCAGATAGTTTGAATTTATCGCTACAAGAAAACGCAAGCTCATAGAATGGAAGTTTCGAAAACCAATACATAAAAACTAGGGTGACGCTATTATGTCTACCTATAATGTAACCTTAGTAACTATTTTTACACCGACATGCAACAAAATTACAGAATTTAATGTTTTTTTTTCGTTCCAGGTATGCGAATTTCATTAAAATCTACGATTTGCAAACTGAGGAACATTGGTTCTTCCCCTTGGATAAACGATTTAACCTTACCAAAGAAGACATGTACTGCTTCACCTTCTACCCTTCGAGCGAAGAAGAAAATTGGGTATCGAAACGGAAACTGAGCTCCTACTTGCGTTATTATTGGAACGCGGACAATGTATGGAATATTTTTAATAAGTGAGAAGTATTCAAAACCAATCATGTTCAATTGTCACAACACACTGAATGGTTCCAGGAAATGCGATCACCTATTGCTGTTCATAGAACGGATGACCATCTTGCTGGGGCAGATATTGTCGACCTTCGCCATCGCATTAGGTGTTATTGCATTGCCTACTTTTAGGCTAAAGGATGGTCTCGGTGATGATATGTTTTATTCCTTTGACTATGTCTTTTGGCGCTCTGTCTTTGTCGCTGTCGTTGTTTTCCTCATATATTGTCCATTCTCTTTAATCTTCAGGTAAACTAACTAATGGAGCATTTCTAGTTTCACACAGACAGAGTACTTCTACTTTCTTCTTTTAGGTACACTCCAAAGAGGGCGACCAATTTTAAGAAAGACGCAGTAATATTCTCTGCACGGTTTTATAATGCTGTATGGTATATAATTTTCAATTAAGCTTAAGACCATTAGTTTTTTTTTTTGCATGATCAAATTTACCTATCTATTTTTGTGGTGGTCATATTTAGAAATAGCATTTTATTTATTAGGTTGATACTCACTGGAATGGTTTGCATCTCCATAGGGTATCTAATATGGTTCGGTTTTTGGATATCTTACATTACTAGCATGTTGATTGTTGCCGTATCAATATTTGCCATACTAATAAATGCAATCTTACTGGAGAACTTTAAACTGGTTGGATATAAATGCATTAGCAGCTATCGTATTAAGGTAAACGAATAATAAAATATAAAACAGGGCATAAACTAATATAGCATGAAACCTTTTGCTTCTTTCTCTTAAAAGAGACATTATTATACTTAATATGTCCAACAGTTAATAATGTTCAAAGTCTTTGCACAAATGCTCTTTTGCCAAGAATAAGAACATGAAGTGGGTGAATTTCTTGATTGAGACGGAGGTAAATACGACCTAAGTTGTCTTAAGTACTACGATTGGGGGTGGTCGAAGATCTCGTAGGAAACGAAGACTTCAAGCTAACAACATCTCTGCAGATGAGTCGAAATAAGTATAGGTGTTGGTGGTGGAGATACCGAAAAATATTACAAAACAATAATTGAGCCAATTAAACCAAAATAACTAAAACTCAAACAATCTCCAAATACGTTTCTTGCAAAACCCAAGTGTTTTAGCTAACGCGAGAGAATTACTTTAGTGTGGGTAAGTGGCTATAAGGTTTCATCAAACAAGGACCATGCAAACAACTTGCAAAAAAGAAATGGTATGAAACAATTTTCGTAAGGTCTGAATCAGCTCTGCGAATTAACAGCGCAATGCTGCAATAGTGAATCTAAGAAAACGCTTGGAATGATGTTGTCAATGTTGCTGAAGCGAAGTACACCAAACGGATGATGAAAGGACTGACACAGTGCTCAATTGCGATTGTGTTCATCCTCGGCCAAACACAGATTAGAACAGTGATAAGTCAGTTACCAAGACAGGACTGCTTTACAGAGAATATAAATTTTTGACTGCTGAAACTATGACGACATGCCTTTATTGCCCAACATTTAAAGATATCTTCACAAACATACAGGAATACTTAACTAGTAGTAATCAATAATAATAATATAATTCTAACCTGCAATCTAAGCGTAATCTAATCGACAATAAAAACATAAACATATGCATATCGATGTTAATTTAACTTTAGATAAAAGAACAGGATGAAAATGAATTTGTCTTAATTATAAATATATTATTAGGTATTTTATTGTATACCGTCGTCAACCAATACCCTGTTTACAAACATTGGAGTTATGTCTTTCGTACTACAGATAAATATATCGCAATCCATACTAATGTGATTGTACTCTACTGCACATAAATGGTACAGGTCAATCACTCATTAATTTTTTTTTTCCGCACTGAAGAAGTGTAAAAGTTGGTACATATCGAGCTGCTTGTCACGATAGCAAAAATGTTAATAATCCAAAATTTATGAAGCAATACTGCCATGTATGACGTTATAGAGGTACTTGAGAGAATTTAAAGAAAATGGTTTAAATAAATTGACTCGGAGAATATCTTTCTTCCGGTAAGTGCCGCACTTTGTGTCCCATAGATATTGTCAAAATTTTCTCTGAACGATTTCACGAAATGAACTATATGCCTAATAGATTCCGGAAAATACCAGTGTATTTAAGCTTCGATCGCACTATGGTGAAAATAAAGATTTGACAGTTTCTAGATCATTGAACGCTACTCATGCCAGAACAAATCTCAGCATTCCATTTGTACTGGTTAGAACTTCATATGTATGCACCAGGCAACTTATCATCAAAAGGCATGCTCATATCTCTCTAAACGTCCACTCGTTACAAAATGGCCCATTTAACTCGCAATTATGAGTAGTAATGCTTCTACATCAAGTGAAAGACATGGCCTTACTTTTAACAACATTAAGGTACCAGCTTATTGCTTAGACTCCAAACGTAAATTATGTCTAAATCTTTCTGCAAAACAAAGCAACGAAACACAACGCAAACACAAGAAAGGTTAGCGAATAGGAGGCAATTGCGTCCACCTTGAGACGCTAGATCGGTTATGTATTTCAGAAAAGGCATAGAGCCTAAGTTATAACCTTGAAGTATTCCTGAGGTAACTACTCTTTTGACAGAGTCAAATCGATTGCAGGATATAAAAAAAAAACTCTCACTTCCTGACTTACCAACAAATGAGGCCTGCCGAAAAATGGAATGGTAGACTACGGAACGTGTACGAAGAAACCAATTTCCATGTTATTTTTAGATGTGTAGCATCAAACCAACTGAGGCTGACGTTGCTGGAGGCAGTGAACTAACCGATAAATCTGGCTGATGGAGGTTTAGCTCACAAGCATTCAAGTTCAGTTACAGAAACTAATACCTGTTTAAAAAAATGTACAGAACCATACAATAGATCTATTACACACAGTGTCAAGGGGTGTGTTTGTACCTATACACCTCAGAATTTCAAACTCACAGTAATTAGAGGTTGCTAAAACGCCAAACGATATAAGTCCGGCTTATTTATGTGCTACAGAGTGAGATCGCATCGACTCCTGTTACTGCAAGGAAGTACTTCTAAGTATACAGCCGCAATACATTTATGTATTAGGAAACGATTAGTTTGCAACGTATGTTCTATGTATAGCTAAATACTAAGTGATGGTTCTGAAATGTCAGTCTAGACGTGGGCGTATTATTATTGCCTGCATAGCAGAAATAGACTGACGGACGTAGGCACGTAACATCGTTGCTGTATTCTCTTACTACCAGCAAACTTTCAAAACTACACATTTGAATTAATTAATTGGTGACTTTACATTGGTTTAGGACTACATGAGCGTTCTAAATGAAGTGAAGACCAAAAGGAAAATGACATTAGCCTGGATGCTCAACCAAACAGCTGTGAAAGGGATTCAAGGGACAAATAGACTAACCAGAAGGAGATCATCAGTGTTTTTTCATTAAACCTGGCCCTTCCATTCGCATTATCAAATTACAGAGAAGAAAGCCCATCAACTAAGAAACGGAGGGCTATTAAAATCAACGAATTATATCAGTAACCGTACGAAAAAGCTATAAAACCTCTTGATTTAGTGGCACTCTTGAAAAGCTCAAGCCAGAAGCAAATTGCATTAATAACTCTCTGAGTTTTGTCAAAAGAAGCTCTTGCATTCTAGTAGGACAGAGATAACATACACCAGCGACACATTCTAATTGTACGATCTACAGAGTAAAATAGAGCCTATATGTTTAGTGTAGATAGTAGACGCATCTATGCATTAACTGGCCGCTTCGAAGTATGTAAACACAGATGTGCTGTCTCTGTTATTTCAAAAAGCTTAGGCTGGATTTATTAATGTGCGAAGTTGAATGCATTTATTATGTATTTGTTATCTTTGCGTAGGAATAAATTTATTTGATGTTTGAAGTATTTCGAATAACTGTAGTCTTATTAAGGGCCAATTTCTTCAGTCAAGCGATAACTATACGACAATTTTAACTGACAGATAAGTGATAATACTTATTTTCTTCACCCACTGATAAATGTTATTCTTCGGATATGTGGCCCAAAATTATCTGTTACTCGACCCTACCGATAAATTATTATCCTCAAGTTAATGGGTATGTATTGCATTAAGATAACCTCATTACTTTTATTTATAATGGTGGAAAGGCACACGAGAAGGCTTTGGTGGTTTAGAAGTAAAAAAGTGTGTAAAATGGATTTATTAATGGACTTATATTAATTTATATCCAACATATGCAACAACTTCGGTAAAGTTAGGACAATTTTATTTCTGTCTTCTCTTGTATTCTAAAACATTATAGAATTAATGGAAACAAATGAAAATTTAACTGCACTATAAATATGTGCATACTATATAGTAGCCATGTATGGTATATAAATTCTATATATTTTAAAAATAAAAACATATAGGCTACTTACGTGCATTTCAAATCAAGTAAATCATAAAAAATATTACTTATCCTGCACTGATTTACGCTAACCGTACCTTAACTATTTCGTTTTGTAGCTATGTTCTGCCAAATGATTCGTACACACCTGTGCAGTAACCGTGTATTATTTTCCTAGCTGAGATTAATAGCATATTTTTACAGCGTTGTCAAATGCCATCTTGTGGATTTTTATCCCACGGACAAAATTGCTTGCAGTTATTTGAAGAAATCTATTTTTTTCATATCTTATAGATAACGCTATCCCATAGATACAAAAACGGGACTTTTATCCTTGACTGAAGAAATCGGCCCTAAGTTGCGACAGCCCGTATGCAAGATATTAAACAATATTGTAATAAGGATAATTACTACCCTAACAGCCAGAAATATTACATAGATATTTTTTAAAATATATTTTATAAATATTCAATTCCATATTTTAAAATTAATGTAAGCGCAATATTTTTAAAATATTTATATGAAAATTGAGATTTTTTATGCAATCTATTTAATTTGTCAAAATGAACTAAAATTGTTCTTGGTTATTTAGAATGTATAACGTCGATAACGAAAAGTTGAAACATACATAGAGTTGTCTAAAAGGCAAGAACTTGTTTTTTCACACTCACCATACAAGTTAATAATCAATAATTCTGGCATCTTTTAAGGCATACTGAAGGTTTATCAAATTAATATATCGTATACTATTATAAACTAAAACATGTAACGGACAAACGAATGAAAACGTTGATGATACGCACGTGCGCGTATGCATTCAATGTACCTAATCCATGGACGATAAACAATACTAAATCATATAACACCGGCACCGTAATGAATAGAGGTGTTGTGTTGACGTTCGCAACTTATAAATATTACAAATAATGTAATACAAAACGCAGATATATTAATAGAAAAGTTACAGCGCTCAACTTAGATACTAATTAAATCATATTAGATATATATTATCTAATTTAATCTTTTAAACTATCATTTTAAATAGGTACATACCTACTTAATATGTATGCATATTTTACCCATTTTATATTATTCGTCCTACGCACCAAATGTCCAAAAGCAAAAATCCAATCTTTTTTTTTATATGAAATAAATATTTACAGAAATACAAAGCAAAATATTCTTGCAGAGTTATGAAAAATATATTGAGAAAACATTTGCAATAAAATATTATTAATGCTACATAACTATATATTTTTTAAATGTTTTCCTATATATATTCTATTAATATATTTATGCATATTATAATTAATATAACTAATATTCAAGAAAGATTTAATATTTTTTAAATATTTATTAAATATGAAATAAATATAGTTGGTCACTGGGGTACTTCTATTTTTCGTGAGGTGGGTGTTGCGCCAATTAATTGATTAAACGCGGAGACATTTGTAGTAATGTCGTTATTGACAGAAATGCATGTTTTGTTTTCCCTGCAACTTTACCCAAATATGCTTATATTTTTTAATCTAATCGATGTCTGATGATTTCATATCCATTTTTTAATTCACTCCGGCTTCCTTCATTGACATTAAATAATGAAAGAGATATGGCGAGGATGCATTCAAAACCACGATTTTTATATTAGATATTAGAACGAAAAGCTCGACACTCGTCATATTTTTTTTTTATTGGTTATAGTAATGGTATGTTTTTATTAATATTATAATAAGAAGATAAAATAATATTTCCATTATAAATTCCCTAGTTGCAAATATCAAATTCATCAAAGTTTCAAATTTTGAATTAATCCTAAATCGAACAGCAGTGATAGACTGATAGGTATAAATATAAAATACAGGTTTAAATTAATAATTAATGATTATATTATGTTAATATCAAAAAAGGAGCCGTGGCGAATTAAAAATAGATATGAAAACAGTCATTATGAATAAATTAGATTAAAAAACACAAACATATTTAGTAAAGCTGTAGTGATGTGTAAAGAAACCAAAACATCTGTTCGTATACAATGTTATATTTAAGGTAAGAGTGAAAAACTTTGAATTGTGCCAACCGAGGTAAGTCGGTAGGCATATGTATGCGCCTTTGATGTATTTATTTCTCCCTATTTTATAAGTTCAATGTTTATCTGTTTGCTTACTGCATTCTTGCAAAGGAGATTTACTACAAAAAAAAAAATAGAGACCGCATATCTGTGTTTATCTATTTGGAAGACGGCAGTGAATGCTTAAGCCGTCTACTATTCCATGCTACACATATAGGCTCTATTTTCATGCTGTAGGTCGTACTGGTGTACATCCCCGAAACAACGTTTTCTTTTTTGTTTTTGTCCAAAAAATCCCGGTAGACTTTTAAATGCTTCGTGAAACAATCTGTAGCATTAGATCTTTCAGCTAGTCAGTTTTTCCTTGGCTGAATTGTATAGTTATGCCTTTATTTCTATCAATAATCTTTATTTATAATTACTTGAAGCTATTCTTAAATGATATCCTTGAAACAAATTACTCTGGTCTTAAACCCGATGTTAACACAAGAGATATATTTGATTTGTTTAAGACAACTAAAAATTTTAGCGTTTTCGGAGAAGATACACTTTGAACCTGAAAGCCGTCATAGAGGAAGCAGCAAAACAAAGAATATTCCTGTACAATAAACTAGGAAAATATGCTTTGAGGCCATATTTAACACATCTCTACCGGCCTTTGTCGAACGTGGAATATGAAGTAAAGTTTCTGTTTGAAAACATAATACGATTAACTATCCTACTCGTTGTTGGTTTCCATAGAAACTGCGAGCTGAGAAAAAGGTGGAACATGGTATCACCAAAAATGTTCAAGAAATGGCGTTCTTCTACTTGTACACATCTATGTTATTTTTTCTATTGCTGATAAAGCTAAGCACTTTCACTTATATCAACTCTACACACGTGGCATATATGGCGTTAAATGGTAGTGGTCATACTCGACCAACGGCGTATGAGGTCAAAAACTTTGACGGGTAAGTGATATGATGTGATACATATGCGAAGTTAAAAATTTATCTCTTTTAGCCTCTACGATTACTTCAATAATACGTTAGCTACTATGATCCATCCTATGTCGTGGTATGGTAATTGGAATGTTAGTGAATCTGTACTTTTAGAAGATTATAACACAAAACTGCTTGGTGTAGTCAGGATACGCCAGCAACGTGTACATCCAAGAGGTTGTGACGTAAAGTTCTTGGCTATCTTAGCCAATGCAACGCTGTGTTACCCTGAGTATTCACACATTCATAGAGATAGGGCAGACGTGGGAATGAGTAAGTCGATGTGGGCATTTCAAGATGCGGAAGAAACGATAAATTATCAAAGAGGTAAGAGCGACGAAGTGTTTGACACTATGTGTTTTGCCATAATTTTAGGAGAAATGCTTAGGTATGATGGCAGCGGCTTCATCATGAATCTCGGCAGAAACCTGAATAACACCTATTACATAATTAAGCTCATGAAAGACAACCATTGCTGGATAAACGGACGAGGGTAGTTTTTGTTGAATTTCTGACCTACAACACCAATGAGAATTTGTTCAGCGCTGTTACTTTAATATTCGAAAGAACCGCTACAATGAAGATGATAGTTTCCCACAATGTAAGTATGAGTTTTTGAATGCAAAATCTACATGTATTTTTCTTGTAGATGAATGTAATCATATCTATTCCAACACTACAACAGCGGAAGCTTCAATCTTCCTAGTTATTTTTTTTTTTTTTGGTTTGATCAGCTTAGAAAATTTACTAAAGCAACAACTGTTGTACAAAACAAATGCGAAACAACTACTGTTACTTAGGAGGGAACCTCACGAACTGTAAATCACAGATTTTAATGAAACTTTGTCAGTGTGTAGACTCCATGGAGTGTTACTTAAGGACGCTTTCCATTGCTGCGGAACTTCAACTTTAGGAATAGGGATAATATAATCTTACATACATCCAAGCGGGAGATCGCAATAATTACGACAAACGTTGGCATAGTCTTCCTGTATATGACACAGTATAAGGAGAACGCGCATTACTTCGGAAAACTTCGGGACGCAAACAACGCCTTTGGTCTCCTAATTTTGCCGTCATGCACGGATATGAGAAGGCCCAGACCGCCATGGCAATTTTGTTCGCATTTGCCATCACGCGAGCGCTGGGCTTCATGCAATTTATTGAAGCATTCAGAGTTTTCCAACGGACGATGCTTATAAGTTACCAATCTTATTTGGGTGTTACGTTATGGGCATGTTGTCGATCGTGGGCTTCGCTTTTAGTGGGCATATAATGTTTGGAACATACAGCCATCCTTTCAGAAGTATACAAATTTCAGCAGTTTCGCTACTGAAGCGTTCGGTGTCTCTGTCCAAGGATTTCTCATCCCAAATCCTAGACAACTACAACAAGCAATACGGATACGCCTATTGTGTGCTCTTCTCGGTGTGGGCTTTGGTTTTGAGCAACATTTTCATATCCACGACCATCCTGTTCCATCGCCTATCCAGGCGTCAGTTACGCGAAACCCAATTGGAATACACCATGAAGCAATACCTAAAAGACATTGGAGTTTCTATTCCGAATTCTGGAAACGTCACCTGTTTCATTTGCGTTTGAAAGCTGGAAAAGAATCAATTTCGACGCGGCCTATCGCTACTCCCAAGGATCACAACATCAGATATGCGAATTGCGCCAGCATACCCACCATGAAGTTGCGTTTCATCACTTTTTTGGTTTGATCAGCTTAGAAAATTTACTAAAGCAACAACTGTTGTACAAAACAAATGCGAAACAACTACTGTTACTTACGAGGGAACCTCGCGAACTGTAAATCACAGATTTTAATGAAACTTTGTCAGTTTGTAGACTCCATGGAGAGTTACTCAAGGACGCTTTCCATTGCTGCGGAACTTTAACTTTAGGAATAGGGATAATATAATCTTACATACATCCAAGCGCGTATAACTCGAAAACTATCACATATAACCATTTAACGCCTGGTATAAGTTTACACTGATTTTGGACATACAATGCAGCCACATAACAGTATACAGAGTATCTCCTTAGAATAAGGAAATATGCTAAAATTTATATTTTTGTGGACACCTGTATAACTTTTTAAATTACCTTTTTATAGACTATTTGAGTTCAACAAAGGCCATTATTAACCGATTTCTAAATTCGATAAAATAAGCACAACATACGTCATTTCACTATTGGAACACCCTTATATAAATATCTATACCAATCGAAAGGTTGACTAAAACGGTATAAGTCCGCCATTGAAACTTTTTTCTATCTCTTATCGTTTAAAAGATATTCAGAAAAAAAACAACCAAATTTGGGCCACACTTCAAGGGTGAATTGCACCCCCTAAAGTTGAAGTTCCGCAGCAATGAAAAGCGTGCTTTTGTAACATTCCATGGAGTCTACAAACTGACAAAGTTTATTTATTTACAGTTCGCGAGGTTCCCTTGTTAGTGCAATCTTTTCCGCGCAATCTAAATGTTTTGTTTAAAAAATACAGGAAAAGTAATAAACAATATGTCTTTGGATTTCTGTTTAGTGATTGAGGATCATAATGAACTTCTATTAGAATGTTGATTTTGAAACTTCCATAGTGGTTATAGTCGACTATGATCTATTTCAGCGGTTCTCAAACTTTCGAAATTCACGCCCCCTTCATTCATTTTCATGCATTAATTAAGGTTAGGGTGGGCACTTAATGTCCGGGCATTTGAGCTAAGTGCTCATTGTCCCATCCCTATTGATTCTCTTATTTCCACTCGAGCAGCTTGGTGTTTCTTTATAAAGCCAGTATCTTGCCCAGTGGAACTTGAGATTCTTCAAACTCCAATAGATCTCTCCCGAAATATTTCTGCTGAAGTACTTCATTTCTTCACATGTGCAGATTACATATAAAGTCGTTTCCTCCTGTAGTTCGCATCTCCTACACCACGGTTCGCTTACCCGGCCTGTGTTGTGTAGATGCTTTTTCAGGGGACAGTGTCCAGTCACCAACCCAGTAATGGTGTTAAACTTCTTTCTTACTGGCGCCTGAGTAGGTTATCATAGAAACTGACATCCCCATCCCCATCAGCGCGTTGGTATTAGAGTTGACCTTCAGTCGATCCTCCATTTTCTTGTACTGTACTTTCTTTATCTAAACCAGGTCCAGATCCCCCTTCTTGCGGAATCCTTAGTAATTTCACATACGGGCTCTGGACCTATGAAGTTTCTCTTAGAGCCCTCCTTGGCTATTCGTCGGCTATTATATCCTCATGTCCCGGTATTTTCGGTTTTATTTCATCTCTGTGCCTTGGTTAACTAGAGCAGTTTTTTTAAAGCTACTAAAAAGTAATTGTGTGTTAGTTTCCAATATGTAAAAAAAAATCTGTATAGAAATTTCATTTCTCATTGTCAGTATTACCGTACTGCTAAATAGTTCGCATATAAATTAAATCACGTAAGTCTTATTTCTAATTATATGCTCTATATGTGGAGTGTTTTGCCTAGTTTCGCTTGCTTGAAAGGAGTTTCAACACATTTGGACACAAGCTTTTGTAGGAAATGGTTATATTTCATAAACTATTAGGAAAAGACGCATCAAAGAATTTTGTGCTGGATTCAATGCTGTAATACAAACAAAATCCGTTTGGTCTCTTTTGAGTACATGGAATATGCAGACTAAGTTTCAGAAGTTTCAAGCACCACTGTATCTATAAATAAATTGTAAGAAAAATTTTTTTCAGCAAGGTTTGGTCCTTGCTTAGCAAGATATTTATGCAAAGAGGAATATTTTTCATTAATCTAAATCTGTGACAGATAAGGAGTATACGTTTTGCAATATTATAAGCCGAGTTCCTAAATTGACTCATAAGACCTTATTGTTAATATAATAACCCTATTGTTAAATAATAATTCTTCAGATTTCCTTGTCATGGCAATTGGTTCTCTTCATAAGCTTAAGTAACTGTAACAACCTTAGAATATCGCATTACTTAAAAAAAAATATTTAAAAAAAGAAAAACAATACATTCTTTCTTGTTACCTTTTCTAATTTCAGATCATTACCCTGAAACTGAAGCACAGAGCACAGTATATGGAGATACTATCCATTATCGTTTTCGCAGTATTCTGCGTGTTGATTTTCAAACTGATCCTGAAATACCTGCGTAAGATCATCAAGTACAGGATGGCGACTTTCTTCAAACTGAGCAACATATGGGAGATCGCAATAATTACGACAAACGTTGGCATAGTCTTCCTGTATATGACGCAGTATAACGAGAACGCGCATTACTTCAGGAAACTTCGGGACGCCAAAAACAACGCCTTTGTCTCCTATTTTGCCGTCATGCACGGATATGAGAAGGCCCAGACCGCCATGGCAATTTTGTTCGCATTTGCTATCACGCGAGCGCTGGGCTTCATGCAATTTATTGAAGCATTCAGAGTTTTCCAACGGACGATGCATATAAGTTACCAATCTTATTTGGGTGTTACGGTTATGGGCATGTTGTCGATCGTGGGCTTCGCTTTTAGTGGGCATATAATGTTTGGAACATACAGCCATCCTTTCAGAAGTATACAAATTTCAGCAGTTTCGCTACTGAAGCGTTCGGTGTCTCTGTCCAAGGATTTCTCATCCAAATCCTGGACAATTACAACAAGCAATACGGATACGCCTATTGTGTGCTCTTCTCGGTGTGGGTTTTGGTTTTGAGCAACATCTTCATATCCACAACCATCCTGTTCCATCGCCTGTCCAGGCGTCAGTTACGCGAAACCAATTAGAATACACCATGAGCAAAAACCTAAAAACAAATGAGGTTCTATTCCGAATTCTGGAAACGTCACCTGTTCATTTGCGTTTGAAAGCTGGAAAAAGAATCAATTTCGACGCGGCCTATCGCTACTCCCAAGGATCACAACATCAGATATGCGAATTGCGCCAGCATGCCCACCATGAAGTTGCGTTTCATCACTCTGATTGCAACGGCTGCGGTCCGTAGACTATTAGTAAGACGATGGACAGATCCACATACCGAAACAGACTACTATCTCATGAAAAATTTAACAGCTACCTACCTCGCGGAAAAGAAGGAACCAATTTCTAAGACACTATTTTTCCCTGCTAAAAACCAACAGGGACACGTTAGATTTGTTAGCAACAGTAAACTACTGGAAATGGAATATATTGTTAACCATCTCATAGTGAGAAAAGGAACTACAACGAGATTGAAGGACACCGCAAGCCTAAAGAGGATGAGAGAGATGGAGAGTATATTGAAGACTTGTAATAAGTTGCTGGGAAATATCAGCGTGGAAAAAAAGAAAAGGAAGGACTAAAATTGGACACTTTGTTTTTCATTTAGTTTACCTTTTTCTGATAAGTTTAGTTTATTGTAGATTCCACAAGTTGTTTCTAAGCATTAATAATAATATTAAAAACAATAACATTCGTTTATTCACATAACCATATATAGATGCATGTAAAAAGCCATAAATTATAGTACATAATAAAACATAGATAAAACATTCAATGAAACAATTTTACGGTGGCAATTCAGCAGGAGTTACACAGAATTTATTTGCAGTAAATTATCCCGAGAGATCAATTCTTGGCGCGACTACTATTATATAAGGGTACAGTTAAATTGCCTCCTACCATTTTTAGCTACCTGGGGTCCCTGTTAATAACTAACGGGTTGCGCTAGGATATAAAATTATATTGGTATTGGGTTTGGGTATTGGGGTCTTTTAATAAAACTACTTTTTAGTAACCTCAATGTTTCGTCATTTATTAATGACTTCAGGCGGTAGTCTACAATATTGTAACGGAATGAACAATAATTAAAAATACAATATCAATAATAAAATATGAAATATAATAATTTAAAATCATGGAAATTTGGAAATGTTAAATAGTCAAAAAAAAAAACATTTATTGTCTGCCGTGTGCTTCGGCCTCATGCGTAGCTACGCCTACAGTTGAAGTGCTTCCCATTCCAGTTGCCCAAAAGACAATCCACAGTTAACAGCTTTCACCCGGTGGAGTTGTCGACTACAGATGCAAACGGGTTGGGTTGGCCTGAAAAAAATCAGAAGCGGACTCGGGCAGTTTTTCTTTGTAATGATATTAGCGGCCCTTTCCGATCGTCAAGCCCGCTCATCAAATCCATATACGTACACAATTTTCTTCAGGGCAAATTTGTTTCGTAGCTAATTTTTATTTTTAATAAACCATGGAATTGTATTACATAACACCATTTATGTTGATTAAAATAGAGCACATATATGTAGATACACATACAGGGAGTCGCACGACAAACGTCATATACGAAAAACTATTTACCAAAAATAATCGAAAATTTTAGTGTAGACAAATATGGCTTTGGCCTAATCGAATAAAATATGCACAAGTCTCTAGCACTTTTGGTTATACAGTGTGACATTAATTTTCTTATTTTAACTGCGACATCCTATAATATTTTTATTTTTGAATTCCTTAAATTCTAGTTTAAAATTCTATGTAGAACTTATCAAAAAAACATCTAAATTCATTGTATTCGAGATTATTTCGACTCTGACATAAAAGTGACATTTGCAACCCCTTACAAAACGTTAATATCTCATATGCGCTTCCAGTTTTCCCCAGTCCACTTGGCATACTTATTGACTGAAGGTAAGTGCATCAAGACGGCGTATAAAGTTATTATATCTGATACAGGGCGCTCAGAATGCAGAAAAGTCAAAAATTCAAATGGAGTACCTTATAATTATTTGACGTTAAAAATAAAGGGCAATTTGTTTTGAAATTCCCTAAGGGTCTTCGAGTTATTTTAAAAGAAGTATTTTTTTACATTCATCAAAAATGTGACAAGTTAGCCATGCCAGAGAGAACGTAACAACAATTGCAGTAGAACTGTCAATAGACGTTTTCGATTGTACATTGGTTTTAACCAGATATCATACGGTTATAACCAATAGTTTTTGATTGTGTTTTTTCTGACGTCATAGTTTCAACCTGGTTCAACCTGGTCGATTTGAACTGGAGTCGGAACTTGAGTATTAAACGTTTTTAACGATATACATAACCTCTTCTTGCTGTTTACAGCTGTTTGATACCCTATGTTTGATCTTTTGGTGGAGTTGTAGAGAAAGTACCTATTCATTCATTCATTCATTCAAATTAGGTGGCACTTGATGTCCGGGCACTTGAGCTTGGCGCTCATTGCACCATCCTATTGAATTCTCTTATTTCCACTCGAGCAGCTGCGTGTTCTCTATAAAGCCCAGTATCTTGCCCAGTGGAACTTTGAGGAACTTTCGAGGCTCCAATAGATCTCTCCCGAAATATTTCTGCCTGAGTACCTTAGTTCTCACATGTAAACTCGTTTCCTCCTGTAGTTCGCATCTTCTACACAACGGTTCGCTTACACGCCTGTGTGTATAGATGCTTTTTCAGCAGGACAGTGTCAGTTACTAACCCATAATGGTTTTAACTTCTTCTTACTGCGCTTGAGTAGTTATCAGAGAAAACTACATCCCCATCCCTATCAGCGTTTGGTATGGAGTTGACCTTCAGTCGACCTCCATTTTTTTGTACTTTCTTTATCTAACCAGTCCAGATCTCCCTTCTTGCGGAATCCTTAGTAATCCCACATACGGGCTCTGACCCATGAAGTCTCTTAGAGCCCTCCTTGGCTAGTTCATCGGCTATTACGTTGCCCTTCATATCCTCATGTCGCGGCACCAAATCAGAGACACCGTGCTGTCTCGTGCCAGTGCATTGTTTGCAGTCCCTAACTAGTTTTGACCTAGTTACAGGGTTTGAGACTGCCTTAATGACAGCCTGGCTGTCAGTCATTATATTAATTTCCCCTCATGTAGCCCCTTTTGCAATCATTCTTGCAGGCGCAAGGGCGAATACCTCTGCTGGAAGACCGTTGTATGTTTCCCAGGCTTATATGAATATCCTTGATTAGGACTGGGCCACAAATACCGGCTCCTGTCCCTGCTGGTTTGATCCATCGCGTACCAGTTTTCGTTAGCAGTGATCTCACTACGGCCTGGTCTCTGTTCGGTAGGAGATTTCACCTTTTCAGTGAAGATAATTTCGGGTGCCATGCTGTCCGTGGGCATTTGTAGCAATGGCTCGTCCGCAGCGTGCCCGTAGTATAACTGTGTTCTCCACCTGAAGTTGGGATGCACAGTTGTTGGCTTTCAGTCTAAGGATTGCATTAATTGCTTCCGCTCTCACATAGAATTCCAGCGGGGGGGCCCCAAATGTGTCTCCAGAAGGCGGTCCCTGTACTGTTAGTTGTCCAGTGACACCTAGCAATGCCTGTCCTGCGGAGGACACTTCTGTCCTCCTTCCACCAGACTACTGTCCCTAGGTATAACGCTTCTTATCACGGCAGTATATAGCAATGGATCACCTTCGGCTTAATCCTCAGGTTTTGCCAGCAACTCTCCTGCAACGCCAGAATAATTGCGTGGCCCTGGTCGTTGTTTTAACTAAGTGATTTTTCCAGCTCCGTTCGCATCAAGGTAACACCCAGATACTTTTACTTCTTTGGTTAATTGTAACTCCTGCCCAAACAGTCTAATGCCGCCTAGGTCATTAAGTTTTCTCATGTTGGTGAAGGCAACCAACTTTGTTTTTTGTGGATTAACTGAGAGTCCTTGTGAAAGGCACCATTCCTCCACCATTCGCAGTGCATTACGCATGATGCCCGCCACACGCCTGGGAATTCCCCCTAGCTACGATGACAATGTCATCAGCGTACCCCTGCGTCCATATTCCTTGTCGTTTAATGATCTGACGAGATCATCCACGACCAAGCTCCACAGCAGTGTCGACAGTACTCCCTTTGAGGACACCCTCTAGGTGGTCCTCATGGCGATATTTTTATCTAGCATATTGGGATAGACCACTCTGCCTCTTAGCATGCAGTCAACACATCTGCTAGTCGTGTGGTCAATGTTCCGTTCCATTAGTGATCGGTTGATCGAGGGCGTTGATGTGTTATCAAAGGCGCCCTCGATGTCTAAAAATACTGCAAGGGCAACTTCCTTTTGATGTAGGCTCCTTTCGAGTCCTCCACCAAACTATGCAGGGCAGCCTCGCCTGATTTGCCCTTTTGGTATGCCCATTGCAGAGGATGCAGAGGATATCTCGCAAGTGCTCTTCTGTAATGTTTAGTGTATAATTTTTCCATAGTCTTCAGCATAAAGATGTGAGACTAATTGGTCTGAATGTTTCGGATGATAGCATGTGTCCTTCCCAGGTTTCGGAATGAACACAACTCTAGTTATCTCTCCAAGCCTTGGGAATGTAGCCCAACGCATGGCTAGCTCTAAATATCTCCAAGAGGGGCCCCATGATGTCTCCAATTGCCTCCTGTAACAATCTTGGAACACGCTGGAAACACGCCATCCGACGACTCAACTGCCCAATACCTATTAATTATTGTGAGAATGTTGCTTAAATTTATAGTGAATAACATAAATGTTGAATTTGAAGATACAGATAATGTATTGATTGATAGTTTAACTCACGGTAAATACAAAGATATTTACAGTTGATTTCTTTGAGGCGGCCATTAATAGTGGTAAATTAAAAAATACGGTTTATGCAATGTTGAAAATGCTATAGCAATCGAAAAACTGATTACTTCATGTGATACATCGATACATGAGTTGTATTCTTTTTACCATGTGGTTGTCAGTAGTAAAATTTATGTAAGAAGACTAACTAGATTCTAAACTTAGATGACAGGGAAATAAAAAGAACATTTACTTCCTAAGAAACTTCAAATTTGACGACTGCATAACTTGACATAAACACAAACTACTTCCCATATGCTTGTCTTAGTTGTAAGTTAAAAATTTTTCTACCCTTGGGTGAGTGGGAGAGATTTATCTTATTTGGTTCTTAGAGTTTAAAGTAACTTTTTTGTGATAAAAAAACAACCAGCTTTTACTAAGATACTGAGTTGAAATAATAATAATTCTATACGCATAATTTTTAAAAATAGCAGATGAAAATATTCAAACTTTTGTTTGGAGAATGTGAAATATCGTCCAACAGCATAATTCAAAATGCAAATATTTCTTTTTCACTAATTCTTAAATACATCTGGTAAAAAAAAAGTGTAACGTTGGTATTTCGAAAATATAAAGCCGAATGTTGTAACCTATAACAGTTATAACCAAACGTTTATAACCGCTTGCATTCGATCGGATAATTTGTTGTTAGTAGCCGGTTCTTACCTATCACGTCATGGTTCAAACTCATTGAGTAACCAACTGTGTGCAATCGAAAACGTCTAATATTGTGCAAACCAAAATGTCAGCGTCATAAGTACACAAACGCCGACTATTTAAATTTATTTATTATCTAAGGAGAATGTAACATAGTGATATCAAACAAGTGACGCTTTCCGTAACTGCTTTAAAACGTATAATTGGCTATTTTAGAAACAGTGGCACAATCAGGGCTACAGTCCAAAAAAGAAAACCTATTGGCAATTAATATAATACAATAATTGCTATTATGGCTTTCGAGCATTTTCGATGGCATCGTTAAGACAAGCTTCTTTGGAATCAGTGATCTCAAAGGATTCAATACACAGAATTTTAAAGGACTATAAAATGAAGCCTTATTTGTTCCACTTGGTTCAAAATTTGAATCAACAAGACTACAGGAAGAGAGAACAGTTTCGCGAATTTATTTTAACGAGCTGACATCGTGCGACACCCTGTATATGTCACCCATAAGCTACAAATAATCAAATTGCAGCCAATTAATTTGCGATTATTTACGCCACTGGATCTACCCTAGTGTCAACTAAATACGGATCTTTTATAGATATAAAAGAAGACACAAGTGACAACATAGTTCCATTGTAGTATCGGTGTACAGTATTTGTCTGTTCGCATTGTATCATTTATACAGGATTTTCCACAGAAGTGACTAGTTAGAGGTTTCCAGCTTAATATTATTCCTCAATTTTAAGAATTTGGGGTTTACCACAATTTACCACTTACTTTCTTTCTAAAATATTTTCACGCTTTTTACACTTCCGGTTAACTGGAAGCCGTCATGAACTTTGTTATTTTAAATGGAGTACCCTATGTATTATAACATTTTTGAATTCACCATAAAATTCTATGATGATTATTAGTAGATTTGCTGTAACATTCCCTATACGGATCTTCAAAAGTTTTCTTTTAACTTACTCTTTGATTTAAGGCTTTCAAATGATCGAATATCTTTTTATCTAGTAGCCTGCCTGGCACTACAAATAAATAATGCCTGTTAATAGATATTATTGTTACAATCTTTGAGAGTTACATATTTAGCATCCAGATTAGTGCATATTTTTATTCATTTTATTAATGTATTTATTTTTAAACAGTTTTATTGTCTTCTGTATTTCCAAATGCATTTTTATCTTTTATCTTCAGATAGTTTTATTATTAAGTACTCATTGTTACAATTATAGTTTATATTACTGATACTATTAACGCTGTTTATACATTTATTGTATTATATAACAAGAATATTACTTGTTATATAATCGCTTAATACCTAGTTTAATGCAAAAGGACAAGAGGCTGAAGTATTTTCGGAGACTCCATGTCAGGCGGTCTCAGCAACAAAAAGAAAATACCTAGTCTATTAAGTGAAAAATATTTGAA